>LOJH01003268.1:0-10849 GCA_001685095.1 Ellobius talpinus | reverse complement strand
CACACACACACACACACACACACACACACACACACACACACACACACGCACGCGTGCTCTTTAGCATCTACTCTTTGACAGTTTTACTCCCTTATCACGCCTTACCCTTCCCACCTCTGTTGTGATCCTGCACATTCTTTTAAATCCCAACTTCATTTAAATATTCAGATTAAAGCTGACTGCTGATGAAATCCTGCAAAGGACAGATACTGAATGTAATGATAACTCATTCCTGGCTCTTATGATGTTTGCTTGCCGAAATAAAAAAAAACACCTCAGAGGTACTAGATATGCCATTACCATAATCTAATGTTTTCCAAATCTAAAGCCTCTCAGAGGTCATGCTGTGGTACAATTGAAGTTTGTCACTGGAAATTGGGTTCTATTTATTACTAAGATGTTTGAGGATGGACAAGATGGCTTGGCGAGTAAAAACAGTGACATCAAGCCTTACAAGCTGAAACCCACGTGATGGGAGAAAAGTGCACACTATGGCAAGTTGTCTTTTGAACTCCCCATGCATGCCATGACACACACATGACCATATATATACACACATGAACACAAAATAAATAAAAATGTAATAAGATAAAAATCATGAGTACTTTTTCCTTAGATTATATAGTTTAAATTTTTGATGTTTAAAGAGAGTGCTTTTTTTAGAGCAGTTGATTCCTCAGTGTCTATCTACATAAATGTTTCAGAGGAGCCATGAATACTCAACTTTGTGCTAACTTCTCTGTGACATTTTCCATTATTTTTATTGTGTTCCCTGAGTTTCATACAGCAGCATGTGTGATATAAGATCTGTATTTATATGTGCAGAGGATAGGATGTGACTGAGGTGAAGAAGCGGCATGTGGTTGTAGAGTCTCAAAGCCTCTGAGGAAAATTGAAAAGAACTAATAATAGACTGTGGTTTTCTTTAAAAGCAAATATAGAGCATGGATAAATGACAAATTGGAAGTGGGAAATGAAAACGCAAGTGACAATACTTAAGACTGAGAATTCAACAGTGAACAAGGGATTTGGGGACGAAGTGAAAGAACCGTGTTATAAAGCTTAATGTGCAACACTGAATTTTAAGTTCCAAGAAGACGAAGAGCATACCAGCAAGAACTTGGAAACACAGCTACAGATGGAGGTGGCGGAGAGAGAGGCTTAGGAATTGACTCCATCAGTAAAGTACTTGTCAAACCAGCATGAGGTTAGATCCCATCTAATCTGTGTGTTCTCTCAGTACTGGGAAAGCAGTTTTATACAGAGCTGGGCCCTGAGACTTTAAGGCCACTTACAGAGTCTACATGGTCAGCTCCAGGGCAATGAGAAACTCTGTGTCACAGAACATGATGGATGAATCCTAAGGAATAATACTTAGGGTTGTCTTTTGGCCTCCATATGCATACACATTTATGCATTCATGTGAACATGTATCTACATAAACACAAGTGTACACACATGTGGGTACACACAAACACACACACGCACACACGAAGGGTAGGAGACAGTATGTGCTGTGAACAAAGTTTGCTGGATCAATGAGATTAACATGACAAAAGACCAGTACAGAGAAGAGAAACATTATGTGGACAGGCTTTCTTCACATCAAAGATGTAGATGGTACCTAGGACATGAACCTTGTTTTATACACTTTTGATTCTTGTCATTTTCTCACTGTGGCTTGTATAATAGCAAGCACTTCTTATATGTTTCTAGGTTGGAGATATAAGAATGTCACCCACTACAGAACATAGGGTATAAAAATTGGAAGGGACCCTGGAAGAGCATCAACAAGGAATATTTTTAACAGACAAGAAGAGAAGAGAGCAAGGGGTCATAAATCAAATGGGAAGAGTGTATTTAGGACATGGAGAATGGTCCTACAGGCTGAAATGCTCCACAAGTTCAGTGGGGACAAGAGCTTAAAATTAGCCGTTGAGTTTGACAACTGGAGAAGGCTAGAAAACGTGGCTCATGTTTGAAATTAATCACTGGAACTAATCACTGGGACTTCTGAATACATCCTTTGATGAGTTGTAAGTCAATCTGTGAAAGGCAGGTTTCCAAACCCACAATTTAGCAACATAACTGGTAATATAGATCTAGTCCCAGAGACTAACAGGCAATTAATTGTGCTGAGTTTCATTACAGGTTTCCTAATTGAAAGTGCTTCCTGCTGAGAGGGCAAGCTTGGTACACATTAAAGGATAAAAATGAAACCAGATATTTCAACCATGATTTTTTTAACAATTAAAAACTGCAGATGTAGACATACCTGGCAATGCATTGATCCACTTAAATATTTCAAAAACTTCAGTTATCATCCCTGTGCTAAAAAAAATACAAAAAATGCAAATATGGGAAAAGGCTAGCAATTCTTTAACAAAATTAAAATAGCTATCATTGCTTCATGTCTGAATCTTTCTCTGACATGCAAAGAGCCTATTTAAAAAAACCCTCAGTCTAGTGAGGATCAGCACATTGTTAATAGCAAGCACAAATGTCATAAGCATGTTATGCATTTCTGTAACTCAAATATCCTTTATTATTTTTTATAATTGGGTGAAATTTTGATGATTAAATATTCAGGTGTCTTCAATAATGTATGATCAATCACTTCAGTAATATCTCATCAGACTGCTTTGTTAGACACTAAAATCTAAAAAGTAACTGAATTTCATTTGAATCTGTTTTATTGTTAAAAAGTTGAAGTAGCAAAGCATAGTCTCTTCAGATAAATCAAAACACGTATCATTTAAGCCTCAAATCCATAGCAACATTTTACATTTTTATTTGGATAATGACTTATAAAGTACATAACGGATTCTTTCTTCAACCCACAAGAGGAGTTGACACCTCTGAATTACTGGTCAATCATTGATCAACAACTGGCATGGCCTCTTAAAGCCCATAATAGCTAACGGGAAATGCGGTGCTGGGCTATAGAGTTAGGGATTTAAAAATGTCAAGCTACACTAATAATTCATGCATCCTGGGACCATAAAGCCAGAGGCATGTCAATAATAATGGCAAGCTCTTTGGAAAACAGGTAAAATTAACACCTTGTGTTTTAAGTTGGAGAGAATATCACAGAACTTTGGTAAATCATTTCCTCCAGCCAATGGGGCTGCTGATTTGTGTTTTATGTATTGCTGTTACTTATTATGCCTCCCAGACATACGCCTTCAACATACACGGCTACACATGCTGTCGGCTGACAAAGGGCCTGACACGGCATAATAGCAAAATGTGTAGGCAATAAAAAGGAATGCGGAAAATAAATATCAATCCATGAACAAGTCGAGTGTGCCAGGGGATACAGGCGATTTCACACGCACAAAGCCCAGAAGAAGGGGGATAGGAGAGTGAAGGACATCTTACGGGAGGAGACATACGTTCATCATAATAAAGCTTGCTTGGATATTTTTTTTCTTTTTAATTTTCTGAGGATAAGATGGTCTATTTTAGAAATCGCACTTAGAAGTGAGACTGCAATTCTGTGCTTGTAAAGATATTAGCTCTCCAGAAATGAACCTATTCTCTCTCATATTGCCATCAGATTTGAAAGAAGTTTCAAGAAAACAGCGCTGTTAGAACTGCAAGGGACTTTGAGACACAAGACACAAGAAGGAAATTTTAGGGGAAAATGTATTTACTCTGATCGTGTTTTATGAACTCAACTCTTACGTCGAACTCATCAATAGGCTCCTGGCTCTTAATTGTAATGTTCGTATCAAATGCCCAGGAGTTTTGAATGGCATCCATCCACCAATTACAAGGCATAGAGATGAATTAAGAGGAGTTGATAAAATCCTTGATATGATTTGTGGCACTTTAACAAAGAGCATTTTGTATAAGGTGACAAAATCACAACAAAACATAAAGAGCGCCTTGTTACAAAGGGACTGGGCATACATTATTTAAGAGTTCCACTCTGAGCCGGCAAGAGCAGAATACATACTGGGTAACTGCTACTCAACAGAAAATGACTTGTTTTCAGAGAATTGGCCATAATGAGAAAAACAAATATCACATGTGAATGATAATTAAGAGGTAATATAACTTAAGCTTTTTAAAAATAAAATGAAATATGAATACAGATGCTCTAAAGCTGATAAAAGAAATAAAAACCAGGTAACTTCAAGCAATTCACAGCTATACTGCCCAGCCACTAATAAAATGGAACAATGTTAAATCCATTTTAAGTTCTTTTAGAGAAAGAGAGAAAAAAAGAAAAGTAAGGAATGATGAACGAAGGAACGAAGGAAGGAAGATCTATCAGTTGCATCAAAAATGGTTTAGCTCAGTTCAAGTTACAGCCTGGTTTAGGAAAACTGGATTTTTACTGCTCTTCAATTGATTTTTAGCAAATTTAAAACTGTCGCTATCTGCTGATTCTGCTTATCCGCAAATTCAAAATGGCCAAACAATTTACATAGCACTGAAAAAATGACTGTTTTAATGTGTCTCTGAAGCAGCACCCTTTTGTGGTTTCTACAGCCAGCTTGCTACCAAAAGTACACTTTGAAGTCATTCTTCTTCCTAGCCTACAAAGGAGGCTCATATTTTTTTTAATCAGCAGTAACATATTGACTGAGAAATAAAACCATTTCTCATTTCCTTTCTGATTTTTAATGATCACTATCTCAATTGTTCTCTTTGTGTAGTTTTTAATAAAACTAAGTAGAGCTGAGCAGTTCAGTACCCTAAGGGTTCTTTGCAGGGGGGCACAAGATCATGACATCAGCCCATGAAAAGATATGGCTTTTAGTTCTTAGGTTAGTCGTGAAAATTCTACTTGGCAATATATATGTAAAATTCAATTTTCAGCCCTAAAACCACATATATAAAACACAAATAAATTTCCAGCCCCCAAAGTTGTGAATTTTCATCCCAACAATTATGCTTCATTTTCTTCTGATTTAGGAAATGATTTGTTCTGAAGGTGATCTTGAGAGTGTTTAAAGTATATTGATAAACAATCAATGGGTGTAAGTCTATACACAGCTTGGGAGGGGTTAAATTTATTTTTTAATTAAGTTCTATTGAATGTGACTTTTCTTCTAACATAGACACCACTAAGCGAAGCTATAAGTGACAGTGGCTGAACACTAAAAAAATGTGGTAGTCCCATACTGTGAAAGCCACCGCGCGCTGGTGAAGATGCAATGTGTATTCTTTATACAAATCCACCATGATCTCAGCTTTTCGCACTACCATTCTTGAAACCAGATTTTTACTATAATCCTGGAACCTGCTCTTAGAATTATCAATTAAGCAAATATTTTAAAGTCATGCAAAATAAATTTAAAATTTCTTTCTTATAGATTTTTAAAGACTTTTTTCCTTTATTTTACAAGTATAAATGTTTTCCCTCCATGTGTGTCTGGATCCTCAAGAACTAGAGTTATTGATGGTTGTGAGCAACCTGACTTGGCTGCTGGAGACTGAATTCAGACCCTCCGCAAGACCAATAAGTATTCTTACCCGATGAACCTTTCCTCCAGAATAAATACTTATTGTTTATTACTTTTAAGATGAAATCTAGAGCATGAGGCAGAGAAGGTGATTGCCTTAGTTACTATTTTAAGAAACAAACTTGAAGAGGAAAGGTTTACTAGAAGCCTTCCTTGGTTATTGTTATCTCTGTGTGAAAGATGAATGCAGTGTATGATGTATATGTTTAATGTGAGTGCATGTGTGTGTATTTATGTGTGTGTATATGTGTGTATGTATGATGTGTGTGTATGCATGTGTGTGTGTGTACAAGTGTCATGTTGCAGGTATGGATGTTAGAAGATAATTTTGGGTTTCATCTCCGCTTCCACCTTTTTTGACACAGCATTTCATAACCCACCTTATATCATGTCTAACTGATCCCTAAGCTTCTGTGATCCTCCTGCCTTCCCATCTCCGCCTGTGAGCACTAGGAATGCAGATGAATGCCACCACTTCCAGCTTTGTGACAGTTGCTTTAACCACTGAGCCATTTTCCCCAGGAGCATTTCCTTTATTCATTTATTTAGCATTCTTCTGAACTGCCTGCAGTGTTTGGAACACTGTTCTTGAGTGTATCTGGTACTGAACAAACTTCATATACATTAACTAAAAGCAATTTATTTCTTTAAAAATGTCATACCTGTATCTATTTAACTTAGTGAAAATAAAAGCCTTAGCTGTAATCATGAGCAAAACCATCACATAGATTTCATTTCCTTCCACATACTTTTGGTGTCTGGTTGAGGATGAGCAGCCATGCCTGCTTCCAAGTTATTCCTGTTCTAAGATTGTCCTTCCACTTCTGGAATCACGAGCTTGATAGCGATAGAGTAGAGCATACTGTTAGTATGAAGGCCAAGAGCCTTCAGCAATCCTAAGGCTCGGCTTTGAAATATTCTATAGGAAGCATTCACTCCTATAGGTTTCCAACACAAGCGCAAGTTCTCCAAAGACAGCACTGTTGGTAAAGAAGCATTTAAAGGACATGTTGAAAATATCTTCACAGGAAAACTTAAGTTTATAACATATTTGATGGACTATAAATGAGCTGTTTTACGTCGATTGGTAATTTTCTTAGGGTATTCACATTTTAGAGATTTGTTGTTTTATTTCCCAGCTTACACGTAAAAAAAGACATGCTCAAAATTTTGCTGAACATGAAGTCATACACTTCAATCAATCGTTATAATTATCATCAAATTATCAAATATAACTGAATTTGTCATCATGGAATAAATGATGGCATGTTCTGGAGCAGGGTCAATCTGGTTGTGTTTCTGTCATATCAAACAGGAACACATGACCTAAAATTGACACTCTTTTTCCCTACTACAGACTGATTTTATATCTGTACCTTTGATTTTATAGATACTGAAAAAGTGTAAAAATCTAAACAAATGTAAATGAATAAGCTAAACTAACTTAGGTCTCCAAGATTTTTGTGCATTTCCAATGTAATTAAATAGAAATGCATGCAAATACTTGTGTGTGTATACATACATATTAATGATTCCTTAAAATCTTCAATCTATTTTTAAAAATTATTTTAAATTGTTTCTTATTATTTCTTTAGAAATCACACCTGATAGTAACAATGGTGATTTAAATTGTTTGTAATATTATCATCTTCAATGGGGGATTTTACAATTTATTTCCTAATTTCAATCATGCTGCTTGCTTCATATTTTAATATCACCTGTCAATATGTCCTCTCACCAATATTCCAGCAATATCAGCCTTTTGGTAGATTTCTCCGATTAAGATTTGTTGCCTCAAACAAGACAAACACTTTAAGGCTCTTGATCATTTTGCTAAGTTGGTCTTTCTGAGGGTTCATTAGTTGAACTGTACTCTGCATGTAAGAGGGTGGACTCCACTAAACTCTTGTCGGTTGGAGAATTCTAACTCCAACAAAATGTTGCTGAGTTAGAAGCCAGCAAGTCACACCGGGTGTTCTTTACATACATAATACCCATAAGGTGCAAGAAAATAAGCCAATATACACTAGAGGTCGAGATGCAACAGATGGCAGGAGGCTGCAGATGACCTGTTTGGGCTACAGTTTCTTACTAATAAATGTATACTTAGACTTCCAGAGAGTTCAGGGAAAGAGAATGCTGGGGATTTTACACAGAATATGCTCAGACTTTACTTCCAAAACAATTCAACTGTCTTGGAGTATAAAACAAAATTACCAAAATCATAAACCAGAACAGAAAGTTTTATTCAGTATCCTTAAAATTTGTGATTCACATGAAAACAGAACTCTAAGTTTATATTTGAAACAATATCCCTACTAGGTGAATAAAGACAACATAAATCTTACTTTTTCATATTGTAGAAACAATTTCAGATGTGACAGTTATGATTATCTTTGCAAAATGATATTCAAACCAAACACCAGTTTTCTGAGACACTCCTGAATGATTTGGAAGGAGATCCACACAATTGTGTTTTTATTTAAAAATATGCACCTTTATTTCATTTTGTCTAACTTTATGAACAGAAGCCGGTTTTAGTAGACAACATTATTAATGATCAGACTTGAAGTTAAACATATTGTCAACTGTAATTTATGTATTTGCTTATAAAATTGGGCTATTAATGTCTATGAATTAAATAAGTGGTGGTACACACCTGGAATGAGATTTCATGATGTTTACTATCTCACCTCCGTGAAAGAGTATCTAGACTAAATCTACCATATGCCAAAGTAAGTTAATTTAGACTGGTCGTTATGATAGGAATAGGGAAAACTTGGGACCTGCTAGCTGCTTTGAATGGGTAATAATGCCATTAGCCGATGATGACTAGGGAAAGGCAGCAATGTTATGTGGCGTATTTAGAAAATACGATCGATTAGGCTTTTGTAATCATTGATTACTGGAAGAATTATAACTCATCATGTCATTTATACTAAATTAAATTTTCAAAAGTGCTTGATAGGAAACACTTGGAGATATTCTGAACACAAATGTGAACATACGGTTTTATTCTGAGTGAGCTCCTCTTTACGTGTGTGCTACCTTGAAATCTATCCTCTGGGCAAACAGACAGTGCTCACATTAACAGATTGGCTATTTCAGCAAATCTATTAGTTGTTCAGAATTCATTTATGTATGAATTTTGAAAATGTCTGATAAGCAAATAATTATCAAACAATAGATAACTAAGCTCTACTTTGCCATGTATTTTTCCTATTTGGAAAACAATAGAATGACAGAGAGTGTATGTATCCTATGTTTAATAATTTCTAGACATTTACTATGTTCATAAAAATTTGATGTTTGCACTAAGAGCTTTATAGTCAACATGCAATGACCAATGTAATAAGTTAATGTTATAATCACAATCAAGAAAAATCTTCAATATGTGAGGCTACAGTAAATAATTTATATCTTATGAGTTTAAAACAAATGGTGCAGATATGTGCTTCCCATGTTCTCTAAGGATGATAAATTCCCACTGTGTATTCTTCTGAAACACAAGCCAGAAGGTAGAGTCAAGGAACGCACACACTAAAACAGAAAAGTTTGTTCCAAACTTGCTGTGGCTGTCCAGGCGAAACTTCAATGGACTTCAGTGAGTTCCTGAGAACAGATTCGGTGGTGAACAGTTACCCATAACTCATTTCAAGGAANGAGTTTCCATTAAGAAATCTGAGACAAATGGTTACAGATTGGGTATTTTTCTGTAATTGTGGTCCCATTTCACACTAACGTGAAGGTCACAAAAGCTCAAAGGGTTCTTAAGATCCCTGAACTCAGTCTCCAACAGACGAGAACAGCCTGTGTAATTGCAGGTTACACTGAGACTATCTAGAACAGCCCGTGTAAATACAGGTTACACTGAGACTATCCCTGAAACTGAGGCGATTTTTATGTAAGTATCAACGAGATAATGTCCTCCAAAAACATATAAAGATTATGAATGAAGCCAAAGAACACAGGGTTCAGTTGCAGTCCATGGGGCTGCTATCTTTGCAAAGATGACATGCAACTTCTGAACTTCGTGACTTGACAAAGCTTTTGAAAGAAACACAATGGCCTAAACCTAACACGAAGAGAAAAACATTTTTAAATAAGGCAGAGTTTGCTGTTTTTAGTTGTCCACAGATCTGTATTAGTTCTAAAACTTAAGAGCACCAGAGCAATTAGAATAGCTTTCACTTTATAGTAGGGACCCGAATGGTGGCTGTATAGGTGGTTCCCCTGAAAGTCTGTTTAAGCTTATTGACCCTCTGCACAGAAGAATAAAAAGAGAAAATGGGGTTACATCTTTGTCGAAGACACTAAGGCTGCATGTAACAGTGTCTCTACAGGAAGAGTTGTGAAATTTTGAGTATGTGACAGGTGTCTGATGAATCAATCTGTCTCTTCTTGCCCTCACTGTCTTTGCATCTTTCTCCCTCTATTCCTTGCCCTTTAATCACTATCAAAGCTTTAGTATCGGTGTCAAACAAGTTACTGTAGCAAGTTTGTGTTCAAGACTCACTAAAATACCTAGATTAGAAGAAAACCCTAAAATTTATTTTAAAATAATACACAAAACCATATTTAAGATGAAATAGCAAAGGTCATAGGAATGTCACTGATCTCTTTTCACTGAGTCAATAATAATTACCTTACTTTGATAAAAAATTCTCAAAATTTCAACTTTCTGAGCCAACTGTATACTCCTGTAATCCTACCACTTGGGACATAAAGGCAGGAGGAACAAGAATCCAAGGCTATCAGTAGCTTCGTAGTGAGTTTAAAACAAGTCTGGGCTATGTGAATAAATAATAATAATGATGATGATGAAGAAGAACAATAAACAGTATATTTATTAATGATAACAATGCCAACAACAAGAAGAAAGAAATTTCGGCTGCCTTGAACTCTAGTTTTCAGTGAGGAAACTCAAGCATTTGAGAACAGTGCCACTCACCAATTGCCTTTACTTATGCCCCGAAGCACAAATACTTCTGTCGCATCATCAGAGATACTAGAAACAACCTATTTCATTAAAAGACTAAGAAATACAAGATGGAACTATCTTCTGCTAAAATTGGTACTCAAGGAAATATCAAAAAAGAGAATAGATAAACTTACAGTACTTTTAGAATTACCCCTTTATTCATTCATCCTTCCTTCCTTTCTTTCTCTTTCCTTTCTTTTTTCTTTTTTTTTGTACAGAGAAGACATGTTAATTGTTTTAGAGTTTTCCATATGTTTTTTTTAATTGGCATATATTCATGTACAGAGTCCTATGCTTCCCAAGGACATTATTTTATTCATCATTTTTTAAAATTTATTTTATCACATACACCATCAGTCCGAGTCCAGCTGGCTTTGGTGAGCTCCCATTA
>LOJH01003267.1:27088-46983 GCA_001685095.1 Ellobius talpinus | reverse complement strand
TGGCAGTGTAATTTACCATGATCCTCCTAGACCAATGCTAGCTGTGAGCAACTCTGCACATAGGAATAAATCTGCTTCTTATTTGTTGAGATTCTTATTTATTGAACGTAGATGATCTGCCATGGATTCAAAGATGCCAGGCACCATGGCTCTACTTTATTGCCCAAGAGTCAAGGCTGACATATGTAAATCAGAGAAGATACATTTTAAGAACTGCTTATGGGTTTCCTGAGCACATGCCTTCACCAGCCTACCTGATCTAACAAATTTCCTACACACACAATGGACATTTTTATCTTTGGTATGGGACAATCATCTATATTCTGTCAATTATATTATAAATAATTGCTGATTGGCTGATAGTCAGGCAGTAAGTATAGGCGGGAAAACCAGACAGGAAGTAGAGGTGGGGCAATGAGAACAGGAGTATTCTGGGAAGAAGGAAGCTCTTTTGGCAGTCCTGCCCAGACCACCGAAGAAGCAGGATATGACCTACCCCGCTGAAAAAGGTACTGAGCCATGTGGCTAACATAGATGAGAGTAATAATAGGTTAATATAAGCTATAAGAGCTAATAAGAAGCCTGAGCTAATGGGCNAGGATATGACCTACCCCGCTGAAAAAGGTACTGAGCCATGTGGCTAACATAGATGAGAGTAATAATAGGTTAATATAAGCTATAAGAGCTAATAAGAAGCCTGAGCTAATGGGCCAATCAGTTTATAATCTTATAGAGACCTCTGTGTGATTTTCTTTAGAGCTAAATGGCTGCAGGAACAGGGCAGGACAGAAACCCCAACAAGCAAGCCCTCATGTTACATATCTTAAATTCAATTCTCTAAAGAAGGCTTTGTAATACACATTTCTAGAGTATAAAGGGTATGTCTTGTGTCCTCTGTCTGTGCATGTGCATATGTGTATGTTGCACGTATATTAATAATAATACCATGTCTCCAAATGGATTACAGAGTTTCATTATCCTCTCTTCCTTTGCAGCAAAGGCCAGTGGGTATTTGGCAAGCCATCTCTCTTCTCAACAGAGGTCATGACACGTTTTGCCTCAAATTCATTGGCTTTTCACAGAAAATCACATAGTAAGACTTTCAGTTGAGTTTTTAGAGAAAAGCAAGTTTATCTGTTCCTCCTTTCTTCCCATTACTGTTATTTTCGACTTTTACATTTCACTCCTCTTTGAGTTCATAACCTCCCCAAGAAATATATTCTCTATTTATATCCTCCTCAACCTCTACATGAACTTCTAAAAATGAAATATAGGCATTTTCATTAAGACTTTATCTTTGTGTGATCTCAATATAAACTTCCATGAATATATACATCTCTTCATACATCTGGAAGTGTAAATCTTAAGTGCACATCTGCAAATTTCAGTCCCCTTTCACATTACTGAGTAGGTATATCTAAATATCCATGGTTGTTGAAGGTCACTGATTAGTTGAACTTAAAATAGAGAGAATATTCTAGAGGGCCTAAACTAATCAAGATGATGACTAGTGGAAGCAAAATTCAGGGAATCTAAGTGTACAGGAAAGAGCTGATGTGAGGAAACTTCCTTCTCTCATACTGAAGCAGAGCCAGGAACTAACAAGAGTCAGAATGAGCACCAAGATGGTAATGAACAGGTTCTCTTTTACCTACTAAGTTTGTGGTAATGTGTTTTAAAGCCCAGAAAATTAACATAAACCCAAACTGTTTTACCTAACTAATTATCTTTTCAGCCAATTGTGTTTCTTGTCACCTTACTATGGATATGAATGCTAGCATTGTCCTCTTGAGGTCATCACTGGGATGTGCCTCCACTTTCCAGCCTTCATCTACCTTTAGTCAAAAAGCATAAGATCTGTCTGTGTACATCCTGATTTCTCCCCTGTTTACTTACCTATGGAAAAGTAAATTAGGAGCCTTTTTATTGGATGCATACAACAGTGAGCCTCTTTTCTAATGCTTATTACATTGCCTTAATTCTGCACAATATTGAAAATGCAATTTCCCTAACATTTTGTTTTAATCATGCTCATTTGAAGTTTGGGTAAACACCATCAAAATGATTTTTAAAAATGACTGCTAAACCAAACTTTGTTTTAAAACCTTCACCATTTTCCTATCTCTCTTCTGCATTTCAGCAAACTTTCTGTTAAATAGGCTTGCCTATCTTTCCCTGGATATTTCCTAAGTATTATCACATGCATTTTTACTTAAAAATTATTATCTTTTATCTCTGATTCAACCCTTTGCCATCTATGGAAATTTGATATTTCAAAGTATGTTTAATATATAATTTGATATTTTCAACATCAATGTGAAGGATTCTCAGCAAGCAAGGAAACACAGATTCTCCTTGCTTCCCTGAAGGAGTTTCTGTCTATACATTTCCCCAGTAATTTATTAATACTGTTCACATGTTGAAGAAAGAACATTATCTTTGTTTCTGACCCCATGTTTACTTCACTGTACAAGTCAGGTCAGAGTTCCTTGTTCTCTCTATCCTATAGTCAATCCTAGAGTAACTGCTACCTACTGGAATACAGATCATCATAGGGACACTTCTTGAATCCAATAACTAATAACATCAACTAATTGTCACTTTCAATTATATAAGCTCATGAGAACTTTCATTTGGAGTAACCAATGAATCCTTATTATATTGTCTCTATTGATCTGGTAACAACACAAGAGCCATGAAGCAGCTTCTAATAATGAATATATTTAGAGCACACCAGAAATTCATTTTCTCAGCTTCCCTTGCAGCTAAAGTAGAGAAAAACGGTAGAGACAAAAGTTCTGTGGTACATGAAGGACTTTAGGGGAAAAAAGGATAGGAAGAAGACATTTTGTGCAGAATTGATTTTCTTCCATGGGTTATATGAGATTCAGCTAGATCCTTTTGGGCTGGAAAGTGTATCGGAAAGTACTGGCAAGGTTACCAGGCATCCTTACTGATGTTACACTGAGGACATCACAGGGAAAGGTGGATGTGGTATGCTGATAACATTTCATACCTAACTATAGCACCTCGGAAGTCTGCACAGCTGCCTAGCTCTCCTCGAGCCCATGTGTGGGGACAGCTAGTGTGAATCCTGTTGTTTATAACTGTTGTTTACAACTCAGAGTGAAATTTGCCTAAAATGAGAAAAATCCACACACTAAAATGAATAACCTATTTTATTGGGATCATATACATTCCTCCAGCACTCACAATTTGTTCCCTCTTTGTAAATATGCTGTGACGATATTATATATTGACATTCAGCATTATTTTCTTAGTATAACATTTTCTTAAGTTTCATAGTCATTCTGTTTTAACAGTTAGGATAAGTTTAAATCATGTTAAAGAGCATGTGCCCATCGTTTGATCTAAATCTGGAAATTTTCTGAGACTGGTCTCATCAAAATCATCTCCATTTAATCACTGAGGAAACAAAAATTATAAACATTAATTTTCACAACATTCACATTGAGTTAGGACCAGGAAAAGGTTTGTATTTGTGTGCTCAGATAGTTCTTGCTCTTAATCACTACAGAACATGTTCAGAGACATCAGCTGTCTTAGATCTTACTCTTGTACAACTAACAGAATTTATACTCAAATTATTTTCATTAATTGTCTTGTAAAATCTTTGAAAATGACTAATCTCAGTGTTGTTCAGTTGCTCTGGAAATTTGCTTTTGTGTGTCTGACATATTTGTGTATACATATTCATGTATTTGTACGTATGTGTGCATGTGTGTACACATGCATGTAGAGGCCTGTGGACCCCATCAGGTGTCTCTCTCAGTTGCTCTCTACTTTTTCTGCAGCATGGTCTGTGGGTGAAGTTGGAGGTATCTCCAAGTTCAGTGCAGTTTAGTTCTCAGGCCAGCAAGCTTCAGAGATTGACCTTTCTCCCTGTTAAGTAATGTGGTTACAGACACACAGCACCAGCCCTGACTTTTTCACAGGTGGTAAGCATCTGACCTCAGGTCCTTATTGATGTTTATTAAACACCTTATTACTGAATGATCCACCTCCCCGCTCCCTGGAATTTGTTTATGCTCACATTCATAAATATATGCATGATAGCATACAATATCTACCCTGCTACATCAAAGAACTGTGGCCACTGAGAAAATGAAGTAGTGTCTGAGGAATATGAGAATATAAGCCCTGTGGCTTTTAAGCGGTTTTGAACAGTTCTGAATTGTGGCCTGACCCAGCACTTCCCTGTGGGTTGTAAGCTACATTTTGTGGAACCTGCCTGGAGGGACTCACTGACTTTGTTCTATCACACTCCCATCCCTTTGCCCCTTTCTCCCAGGAACACACCCATGCCCACGTGAGTCCTCATCTTTCCAGTAATATACCCCTTCTATTTTTAATGCTCTGTGCTCTGAATGATGATTGGCAGGTTAAGGCCACACTGTGAGAAGCACTATGTAAAGTCAGTGTAGGAGAGATGCCATGCTACTCAAACCATGTGAGTCAAACTACAGCACACAGAACTGGACTGTTCAAAATAGAATCACCATGGTGGATTGTAGTTTCCACCCAATATTTGCTATTTATATTCCAGTTTTCCATTCAGGTATATGAAGCAAAGTCCTGTTGATTACAGTGAGGATTTATATTTTTTTCACTAATGCTCTGATATGAGGACAAATGGTTATGTTTATATATTTGATTTAAGATTGTAATTAACACTTTTGTTATTGTTGCTTGAACTTTTTTAATATTCAGCCAGAACTCTTGAAGTGCAGTGGATGTGTCTTCAGTACACAGATCACAGTGCTAGACTTTAGAGCAGAGTTGACACAGTACATAAGCAATAACAATACAGTAGGAAAAACACACATGATATTAAAATCATAATTGATATAACATACCATTCCACCTGTGTTTTATTTTGGCCACTTGAAGATACTCCATATTGTAGGTAGCCCCTTTCTGTGATTTGTAATTTTGATTCCAGTTCATACAACTGACAGTGAAGAAATTGTTGTCTGAATGTTAGTTTCCCCCACATCCTATTATATGTACCTATGACTATTAATACTTTAATTTCCATTTGGAGACTTTAAATCACAATGTTGTCCTCTAGGGTCATGTTATTTATGGCAATGGTACTTTCCAACAGAGGAATAATTGAGTTTTATTTTTAATGAGGTACATTATCTTCACTAAAGAATGTAGTACCTTGTAATTATTAAATCATATCTTCCTGATTATTTTTAATCAATCATCCATCTAAACTTAATAGAAATTATGCATATGCAATGACTTGCACAAACTTTTTCATGGTGGTACATAGCAGGATTGCATATAATGTTGAGATACATGAATACAATATTATTTCTCTATTGCTGTTGATGCAGAGCTTAGATTTCACTGTATAGTTAATACAGGCATCTACTGCTAGTAGTAAGGCCATGGTTTCACAGCACTTACTCAAGTCTCCATCTAGAGAATATCATTCTCTTTAGCACTGTAAGTCAGCCTGTTTCCACTGAAAGGGATTTTACCTGAGTTTATCAATATAAGAAGTACTAATTAGTCCCTTTGTTCCAATAGGTGGATCAGTCATTGCCTTACATTAGGGTCCAGTAATAGAATTTTGCTGATCATACTTTAGCAAACATCACAAGAAACATTGACAGATATAATGAGTTCTAAATAAGAAAGGAAGATAGGGACCACCTTAATCGTAAATAAATCTCCTTATCATCAACAACTCTATTGTTGTGGTGCATATACTATCTTCTCAGGGGCCTCAAAGCAAACATCCTGATACATCTCCCACTGCTCAATTTAACTCTTGTCTCGAAGCTATACCGAGTCATGATCTCTGCAGCTTCCACTAAGACTGGAGCTGGTACTGGCTGCTACATTTAGGTAAACAACTAAACTAATGAAATTTCTGAAAATTAACAATGGTAAGTAACAAAACTACATCATTTCTGCTAATAATATTCTTGTTTTCTTCCTGATAAAAATGAAGCTACCTCTGAAGTTGATGTCCAGAATTTATCCTCATCCCTAGTCTTCTAATTATTACACAGCAAAGATCTCCAAGCTGCCATAGGCCATCACTGAATCCTGACTTTTATGCCCAAAGATCATGGACACTACATGTGGTCATGCAGTGAAGTCATCTTTCAATACACCATTCACCTTCAAACAGGCTAACCAACACATATGATTATCATAGATGAGAATTGTGGGGTAATTTAAGTTGTAAGAGCTAGTTAATAATAAGCCTGAGCTAATAGGTCAAGGAGTTTATAATTAATATAAGCCTGTATGTTTCTTTGGGATTGAGCAGCTGCGGGACTGGGAAGGACAATAACTTCTGCCTATAAGTTTTGGGTTTTAAGGAGACACCTGACTGACAGTACATAGGTATTCAGTGAACATTGCCATATTATGGACTGAGGAGAACTGATGCTTTTCTAAATGTCTGTCATTTTAATATAAAAAAAGTTTTATAGAGATCATAATACTGTGACAGCACAGCAAAGCAGACTTCTCTCTGTCTTGTCTCTGGGGGCATACATTCTCTGATAGCATGCATTTTCTGCTCTGGATCTTCTGACCCAGGACTACAAGAAACACAGCGAGGAAGACTAGTGGCCGAATCTGTTTCTTTCCACCAAACTCTCACTATCCAAATACTAAAGAATAATAAGTGCCTGTATCAGTGGAGAGAAACTCATAATTATTCCACCAAAATTAGGAATAAGACTAGGTTGTCCACTCTCTTCATATCCAATGCAGTACTTGAAGTCTTAGCTAGAGCAGTAAAACATCCCTGCAGATCAAAGGGATACAAATAGAAAGGAAAGAAGTCATAGTTTCTTTATTATTTGCTGATAATGTGATTGTATACACAAATGATCTTAAAAATTCCACCTGGCAACTCCCACTGCTAATAAACAGTCTCAGCACAGTAGCAAGAGACAAAATTAATACACAAAAATCAGTAGCCTTCCTATACACAAATGACAAGAAGAGAAAAAAAATCAAGAAAATGATACCATTCACAATAACCTCAAAAATGTCTTGAGGGTAACTCTAACCAAACAAGTGAAAGATTTGCATAATATAAAGCTTAAGACAGAAATTAAGATATCAGAATATGAAAAGATCTCTTCTCATGTATCAGTAGAATCAATATTGAAACAATGGCCATTTTATCCAATGCAATTTACAGATTCAATTAAATCCCCATCAAACTTGCAATACAATTATTCGCAAAACTTGCAAAGACAGTTTTCAAATTTATAAGGAAATACACACACACACAGACACACACAGACACACACACACTAAAACCCAGGATAGCTAAAACACCTATGAATAATAAAAAGACTGTTGGGAGTATCAACATTCCTGATCTCAAACTGTGCTGCAAAGATATAATAATAATAAAAGCATGGTATTGGCATTACAGCAGAAAAATATATCAATGGGATCAAATTGAAGACCCAAATATTAATCTACAACACATGGATACTTGTTTTAATTTATTTTATTTTTATAAAGAAGCCAGTAATATGCACTAGACAAAATATATCTTCAATAAATTGTACTAAATTAATTAGATAGATGCATGTAGAAGAATGCAAATATATCCATACTTACCACCCTGTACAAACTCAAATTAAAATGGATCAAAAACATAAGGCAAGACACACTGAATTTGATTGAAAAGAAAAATGGAGGGTAGTCTTGAACTCATTGGCACAGGAAACAACTTTCTGAAGAGAATGCCATTAGCATAGGCAATCAGAACAACAATTAATAAATGAGACTGCAGGAAACTGGAAATCTTCATTTGTTCTATTATGGTATGTTTACTTTTATTTTATCTAATTTAATTTTATTAATATCATTTTTAAGATGCCTGTCTGAATCCAAAAGAGACAAAGATAGTAAGAATGTGGATTTGTGTGTATAGAGAAATGGAGAGGAGCTGAGAAGTTGGGGTAGGGGAAACCATACTTGAAATACATTGTACTAAAAATCTATTTTCAATTTTAAAAAATTGAAATGCTAAGGACTAAGATGTCCAAACTTATCCACAGAGCCCTCAAGAAAATTAAAATTTACTGTTCAATAATGCAGGTTTGGCAATATTTTTCCTGAAATGGTGTCATGTGAACATTTCCAGCAATCATTCCTAACTTCTGGTCACCTCTGCAGGACCAACATCAAAGAAGCTGAATCTCTTGCTTCTGGAGAAAGGCAGGACATTTAGTAGCCGACAGTCTCTCTTTATTTCATGCCTGATGCCTTGATGTTCCCTTGCAAACAAACATCTCCTTTTGTTCAAAATAAAAATTTTTAGCTTTAGGTTTCATTATATAAATTGAGGAAAGATTTAAAAAGTTCTAATTGGAAACTGAAGGCAATTTGCATGTCTCTGATCTTGCTCATAGAAAGATATTTTCCAGAGTTGGGGCTAAATCTTAGTACTGCAGTGCTAAACCAACAAACCCATGTACCAGAATTCAATCTGCTCCACCAGAAGGAAAAAAAAGTACTTTTCCAGCATTAGATAAGTCTTAGTCTTCCGAAGAGATGATATAGCTCTTAAGAACACACACTGTTTCTTCAGAAGAAACAAAGATTGGTTCCTAGCACCCATGCTAGGGTGCTCACAGTTTCTCCAACTTCAGTTCCAGAGAACCCAGCACCCTTTTCTGGTCTCTGTGGGAACCTTCACTCATGTGCTTATCACCCTTCATATACATGATCGAAATCTATCTATCTAGATCTATTTCTTTATCTCTATCTCTATTCAGAAAAGAAGTAGAGATGTATTCACACACATGGTAACATAGTAAATAAAAGAAGGAATGGCTAGGTGATTGTATCCCCCCCATATATATGTGTGTGTATGTGTGTGTGTGTTTATATTTTTGCCATTTATGTGGTAAAAAATATGTAAGTTTAAAGGATTGCCAGTGAATCTTTACTTAACAGTTGGTGTAGAGAACTGTTGGGGAAAACCCTAAGATGAATGGTACTGAGAGTGGTGCACTGTTCTTACCCATGCACCAGTTCCTCCCATTCACACTAGGCAGAGGACCAGGTTGCAGTGTGTGTGGAAGACTTCAGGTGCCTTCTGCTTTGTGCTGGAGCATTTCTTCTGTTATTCCATTTCTTTCACTTGGAACTGACTTCCGGCCTTCTCTCTATGTGTGTTTTGAATATCAAGACTCTTAGTGACTTCAAAAACATTGCTTCTGGTGGATGCTAGCACGCTGGTGCTGCTCATCAAGAGTGTTCTCTGTCTCTGAGAGACAGAATGCTGGCCTAGTTGTTTTAATTCCATTTTTGCTATTCCCATAGACATAATATTTTAAGCACAGTTATTTCTTTCTGGCTACAATTTCACATCAATGTAAATGCAGAGGTAAGGTTGAAGGACTCCAGCTTTTTCTAGAAGTGCAATGTAAAGAAGATGAAGGCTTGACTTGAGAGAGGATAATACTACTCATGAACAGTTATAACATTGCATTTTACTTTCTGATTATTTAAAACAGAGCACACAGAACCACAAAGTCATTGTGAATGAAAACTTAGTCATCTATTTTTCAGGAATAAAGTGAATAAATGTATCTTTCTGTTCTAAAACAAAGGACCTTCAGTATTTTGTACAGCCCACCCTGGTAGGATTATGATCGCTCTAAAGTAAGCTCTGACATGGAGAGGCAGTTATGTGGACATGTGCAGAGCACAAAGAGTGATTTGGATGTCAAGTGCCTTCACTTCAAATAATTACATCTGATTCCATTTTTTTTTCAGTTAAGACCTCAGGAAGAAACCTCAAGATTTCTTGAACTGATTAAACAGTGTTATTTTGCTTTTAAATTCTTTTATATGGTTTATGCAGGACTCAGATGAAATAATGTCTACTTGCAAACCTTTATTTTGGTACATAAGAGTATAGGAATTCACAATGGCCTCCTACATGTTGGGTGCATGGGAATACATGAAATACAGCATGCTACCTGCCAGCTCATAGGGTCAGATGAACAAATTTATATGCCAATACTTCATAGAAAGATCTAACGTAATACTGTTCAGAAAGTTCTAGCATAGCAGAAAACAAACTATGTCATGCATGCCATGTCTTGAAATGATGACATGCCTAGGCTAGCCATTGGTGATAACTTTTGGAAGGGATAGAGGCTTGAAAAGTCAGGTGCTGTATGAAGGCTGGCTTACCTAAATGGCATTCCTGGCTGCAGCAGGAAAGTCTTAGGACTGAATGGAGAGGACGAAGACAATGTTACAGAGTGGGAGGGCACAATGGTGATACCTTTTGATTTCTCATCCTCCTTTGGACCTTTCTCCAACCTTTACTTCCTTTCTGTTGTGAGATATTTTTATTCTCTTTGTTTCTTCCTTTTATAGTGGAACCTATTTTATTCCCTCAACACTAAATCCAATAAGGTTTCCCAAGGATTCAAAGCAAAATGTTGGGAAGAAAAAGAAAAGGGAAAATAAAAGACAATTGTTCATTTAAATACAAATGTGTCCCCCAAAAACTGGTTGGAAAAAAAAAACTAAAAAGTATGTCTCATTCATATATTTGATTAGTACACACTTTTTTAATAAAATATAACTAACCTACCCTGGAGATGGGACTGTCCCACTGGCTGCAGGTGCTGAGATAACATTTCAATTTAGAAAAAGACCATCCACTCATTGAGCATTGTCCATTAGTTTCAGAAGAGAAAATGGAAACATAGCAAAGTTTAGAAGCTCCTGAGAATGAAAACAAAACAAAATGAAAGCACATAACAAAGACTCCAAGTAAGACAGGAAGAAAAGTTGCCTTTTAGTAAAAAGTTGACAACTGAGTTTCTCATTCTGTGTTTACATATTAATGTTATAGAGGAAACTATAATAAACATGAGAATAAGCATGAGATGTCTTAAGTGTTTGTCATATGTAGTATTTCCACCAAACACACATACGGGGGGGGAGAGAGAGAGAGGAGAGAGAGAGGGAGAGAGTCTTGATTTTAAAACATGATGAATAGATAACACTCATTTTCAGAGTATAGTATAAGAGGCTAACCAAGGGCAGAATGTTTCGAATTGCTAGTAAAGGCATTTTAAGAATTAGTTCTAGAAGGCAGGGACACAGAAGAGAGAATAGGCCTTCTTTTCTTCACTTTCTATTTTTACAGTTCTTTTATAGAACGTCTACAAACATGCATTGGTTTGTGAAGGCATTAAACAGATGCTCTTAATGCTGGTCAGCATGAATTAAGCAAGATGCCAATAAAGGCATTAATTGATGAAATCCTCACTGTTGCCATGATAAATAAAATATCAAGTGAAAACAAAACATGCAATGTTCTTTAATTGGAGAGAATATTTGTTGAAGAAAGGAGATGCTCATTTAGTAGTTGATAGAAATTGTAGTGCTAGAGATTGCCTCCCCTTCCAACTCTTCTAGTGTTACCTTGTTTACTCCTTCTCAAATTTCTGGTCTCATTTTAAAAATAATATTATTGATGTATATATTTAAATAAAGGCATAAATATATAAACACAACCTGCTTAGTCCTTTTAGTGTTGCTTGTATGCACATGCTTTCAGTGTTGTACAGTTGGTGTTGGATAACAAATAGGGGTCTCATCCCCAGGGAAGACTTATCCTCCTCCTTTCAGGAGTCATTTAGTGCCTGTAGTTCTTTGTTTAAGGGTTGAGCCCTTTAAGATTTCCCTTTCTCATGTTAGCCTGTTGGTGACTCCTGTTGATGTTTAGCTCTTTTTTTTCAGGCAGTCATATTTTTTCAGTATCATGGTATAGTTTGCCTGTCATTTCTATAGGACAGATTCCAACAACAGACTCCTTAGTTCTTTGGCTCTTAGAATCATTCCACCACTTCTTCCGTGATGTGCCCTGAGCCTGATGCATAGGACTTGAGTTTCATATTTTTCCATTTTTGTCGGGACTCCACACAATTGGTTGTTCTCTTTATTTCCAACAATTATGGCATTCTGTAATGGGCTCCATCTGCTATAAAAAGCAGTTTCTTTGGTAAAGCATGAGAGCTACTCAGATGTGAGGAGAAGGATAAGTATTTAGGAGTCAGTTAGGAATTATTCTTTTCTAATAAAATGGCAGTGATAATTTCTCCTCTGAGACCCATGTCTTCATTGGCCGCAGTTAGTTTACTAGGTTTCAAGTACAGTACAGTATTTCTCTTCTGTTAAATGGGTCTTAAGTTCAATTAAATGGCTCTTGATTACAGCCAAGATATGACTGCCACTATTGTGTCTTTGGGAGTGTTGTGCAATAATGGTTATTGTTGTGGTTCAAAGATAGGGCAGCAGGGTAGGACTATTGCTTTTTTTCTCCTCTTTACCAGCTTGTCATACCTTTTGTTAGCATGAAAAGTAATTTTTAGAGAGGAGACTTTTAGGTCAGATTCAAATGAAATCTTCATGTTTAGAAAAAAAGACTTCTGTGCAATAGATTGAACTAGAAAATTTCATTATGATTTAGGTAACTCAGACACAGAAAGACAAACATGATATATACTCACTTATAGGTGGATATTAGCTGTAAAGTAAAAGATGACCGTGCTACAATACACAGACCCAGAGATGCCAGGTAACAAAGAGGGATCCATGGATCTCCCTGGGAAGGGGAAATAGAAGATATCTGGGGTGAACTGGGGGTAGGGACATGAGGAATCAGGTCATGGTGGACGGGGGCAGAGAATACTGAACAATATGCCTAGAAAGGGTGGGCATTCCTGAGTCAGGTAAAATCTGGAGCAATGGAAATTCCCAGGAATCTACAAGGATGACCCTAGCTAAGAACCCCTAACAACAGTGGATACAACAACCGTAGCTGGTCATCTGTAACCAGGGAAGACTTCTAGATGAAGGATTGGGACACCAATCCAGCCACTGTCCTGCCTGTAGGATGTGTTGGAGTAAAGGTGGTGTAGAGATTGAGTAATGGCCAACCGAAGACTGGTCCAGCCTGAGACTCATGCCATTGGAGTAAGCCCAACTCTGACACTGCCTGCAGAGCCAGGACCCAGAGACTGGTTGGTTCTTAGACTTAGGATAGAATCAAACATGACTGAAGAAAAAAATGACACTGTAATTGTGCCTAATGATATTCTGCTATACTCATAAATTGGTTCCTAGCTCAATAATCATCAGAGAGGCTTCATCCAGCAACTTATGGAAACAAATGCAGAGACCCACAGTCAAACATTAGACTGAGCTCGGGGATTCCTGATGAAGAAAGAGAAAGACTTGCAGGAGCCACAGGGGTCAAGAACATCACAAGAAAACCAACAAAATCAACTAACCTCATAGGAGCTCACAGAGAATGAGTTGACAACCATGGAGCATGTATGGAACTGACTTAGGCCTTCTACATATATCTGACAGTTATACAGATTGGTCTTCTTATGAGACCCCTTACAGTAGGCACAGGGATTGTCTATGACTCTTTTACTGGCTCTTGGGGCCCTATTCCTCATACTAGGTTGCCTTGCCAAGCCTTAATTCAAAGCAAGGTACTTAGTCGTACAACTTAATATACCATGTTTTGTAGCTATCTATGGGTATCCTGGGATTTTCTGCATAGAAAGAGATAGAATGCATGGGAGTTGAGGCAGAAGGCAGGTTGGTGAGGAGACACTGGGAAAAGAAAGGAGGGTGGAGACACTCTGATCAGGATGTAAATGAA
Source organism: Ellobius talpinus (assembly GCA_001685095.1). Taxonomy (NCBI): domain Eukaryota; kingdom Metazoa; phylum Chordata; class Mammalia; order Rodentia; family Cricetidae; genus Ellobius; species Ellobius talpinus. The sequence goes on along the minus strand of LOJH01003267.1, from coordinate 33,257 downwards.
ACAAATGGACAAACAAAAAAGAAAAAAGCCTTCAAGAAACATTATTTTATAATTACCTAAAATTGCATATTTTACAGGTCAATTTTTGTGTATAGAAATAACTATAACTTAAATGAAGTTATGCTATTTTGTTGCCAATGATTTCCCCAAAATCATTAGTGTATCTAGCAAAACAGAAGCACCAGGAATGAGAAACTTCTTTTCAAGGTATGTTTGTCAGGTGAGTCTATGAGACTCTGAAAACAGTAGAGGTTGCTGATCTTTCCCTTGGTTGCTTCCTAGAGGTTGAAGATCCTATTTCTGAAAACACTATGCACTTTGACCAGGGCTGTTTTATAAGCTGGGGCCCTTTCAAACTCGTGGGGATTTAGTACCATTCAATGTGAACTTCTCATGCCCTGGCAGCAAGCCTTGCCTTCTGGTCTCTGTGCCCAGGAGGTCTACTGGACACAGATAAATCAGTCAGAGTGATAAACAAAGATGGAATAATGTGTCTTCTTTCCCCATAGCCTGACCAAGAGAAGGTCTTATATATGCTTCGCTCACTCAGCATGCTGTAGTGGTTCACCATTATTATTCTTCCTGCTCATAACCATAAAAGCATTCATAGAATGCTAATACCAAGTTTCATACTTGGACTGTCCTAACTGTTTATTTGTTCAGGGATTTTTCAATGATGATAATTATGTTTGCCATGTTTATTCATTCTTTGTTATAATCTGGGTGTCAGTTGGTCATGACAGTGACCCAGGTCATATAATCTTGTTAGGAACAAAAAAATATTAGCAACACAATTTATCCCTACATAGGATCAATGAGCATTTGAATATTCAAAATGGTAGAGTAATATACAAAATAATTAATATTCAGGGTGTTTATTAATTAACTCAGATATTATTCATGGTGAATCAGTCATATGTATAATATTGGGAAATGTGAGTTGAGAATGTGCAAGTTCTTTTTTAAAATGAGTATTTTGACATTGTACAAATATTCCCATACATTTTCTACTTCCCAACATAAGACAGCAATGAGTACAAAATCTCTTTCTATTGTCAAAATTTGTAAAAATAAAAAGAATACAAAGATAACTTCTAAATCATATAATTTCACAAGTTTTGGAAGACATAAAGGGAAAATGCAATTTGTCAAAATGTCATTGGGTGAAGATTTTCATATAAATAACTAGCTATTTTCTTGGCAAAGTGGGAGATACAGGCCAAACTATCAGGGACCTTGACCATGCAGGGCAAGACACGGGAGTTATGGTAAAATTTGACCACAGGCAGTAAATGTTCATACATGATAGAATCCAGCAAGTGTTTTACTCGGTTTCTCATTTCTGAAGTAATTTGGCAATTGAACAAAGGTGAAATGTGTAAAATAGAGATCTAAGTTCTTATTGATAAATCTGTAAGATGTATTTATTCAGTTCCTTCAACGTCAGCAAGTACTTAAATATATTTGTTTGTTAATTTAGTGTGAATTTATCCCATTACATACTATATCCTAAAGTTCTATGGGACAGAAACAAAATGCTTTTAAGTTTTGAGCTTAAAGTAAAATTACAAAGCACGATATCATGCCTGAGAATTCATGAGATGTCACTGATTTAGATATTGAACTATGGTGTGATTTACGTACAATGATGGAAAGATCGCAGCCTTAAGCCTTTCAAAGATAGCAACAATGATACAACCGTGTTACAGTGGTCCTCAGATGTGCTTAGTGGCAAATATTCAAGTATCTATAATTTGCCACAAAATAGGAAAATAGATATTTCCTAAAAATACTTTACCAGAAAGTTCATATAATTGTATTTTCTAATTAATTCATTTACTTTGATAAACTTCAAATCATGATACCAATTATTAAAGGCTTTATAGAGACAATTTCATCAGTCATTAATGTGAACTCTCTAAATGTGTTTTATGTCTATGGATATTAAGTACATCCTCATCTAAAGCCTTGCTGTATGCACAGTGTTTAATGGAAAGTTATGGAAAAATCCTCCACAGTAAAAGTGCATTCTACATTGTGGAATAAGATGATTCCGATTTTCCAGAGAAGAACCAGGTAGAAAACAGCTCTATGGGATACAGTGAACAATCTAGCCCAGGCCTCTATAAAATCAAGGTACTAGCAGATGACTTAGCAGAGAATAGCATATACTACTCTTCCTGACATCCTGATTTCCATTGTTAACACACACTGGGTGGCTCACAATTGACTGTAACTCAATTTCAAGGTGACCCATGTCTCATTCTAGTCTCTGCAGGTGATGATATCATATGTATAAACCAATACATAAATACACACATGTGCGTATGCACGCACATACATTTATTTTAAATCTTAAGAAAAAATAAGGCACTGAAACCCCAGCATCATAAATATATCTCTGTGGAAGAAAATAAATAATATTATTGAGAAGTTAAAATGGAAGATATCAGCCAAATGCAAGTCATTGGGTGACTGATACACTTCCTAAGTTTGTGACCAGAAACAATTATTAGTGATGCAAGTATTTCATGCATTTATTCTTACTTTTGATAATTTCCCAGTGATGACAAAGTGCTAACTTGAAAAAAGTAAAAAAAAAAAAAAAAGAAACAAAAAAAAACAGAAAAAAGGAAGTCTGGGGATGTAGCTTAGTGGCAGAGCAGTTGCTTCACGTGCACCCCAAGTTCAGTCTTCAGTTCTTGGGGAGAATGAGAAAGCATAGATTAAAATTTACAATAGAATTGGTTGGCTGCTGCTCTCAGTTGGAAAGTTGAATACAAGAGTAAAGATTTAAACACAGTTCATACATCTTGTAAGAAAATAAGTTGGCATCTATTATTTTCTATAATATCTAAAAATACTTATTTTATTAATGATAACATTAATAGACATACATTTCTATAATATCCATATTTTCTAAAAAAATCAAGTTGAAGTGACACTAATATAATAATAGATAATTTGTGTATTGTTTAGATCATTTCTATCACCAGAATTGAAATAAGTGAAAAGGATATTGAAAAAAATTTAAGTTTAATTCATAGCACAATTATGCAAAAATTAAACTACTCAAATTTTAAATTATATTTAAGTTCAAGCAATAATTTCTCCGCGAGGCAATTTTGCTGTAGTGATTTGTATTCCATTCACTCATTGACTTGAAATTATTATTTATAGTATTGTTCTTGAAGTTAGAGATAATTCCTGGGAAAAAGACTAATGTTTCAATGTAACACCAGTGTGTGTAGATTATTCCCTATAATCATCACAACAGCTCTGTCAATCAATATAAGTGACTCAACTTTAAAACAAATGAGATCAGACCCTTAAAGATTATCCTATAGTAATCAGAGATTGTACTCTGTTTCACTGTCAAAAGTTTTTGGAATAGAGGATAAAATATAAAATAATTGCAGAAATCAGTGAACTGAACTGCAGGGGATTTGTGCAATTTACTAACACCATGTTCGTCCATGGTTGGTTTGAACCACCCTCTTGCTACTGCTCTGCTGGGTTCAGAGGAGGCAATGGTAGGAATATTCTGAAGGACACGTTAATGACGAAGCATAGCTACCCAAAATAGGAATCTCAAATAGCTTGACATTCTGCATTAAAAATAAAAAAAAACAGTCTTTTTGAAATTTTCTGCTTCAAAGGTTCGTCTTTGAAATGGCAAACAGTGAAGTTGAACAGCAAATTTTTAGTAAAGTAAGGATGGGCTATCAGCAAGCAACCAGAAGAAAGCAGCAACTCTAGAAAATTACTAAGGGTGGGAGTGTGAGAAAGGAAAAGGAATTGCAATGCAATGGAAGCTTCAAACACAAGGCAGAAACTCACAAAGACATTTCAAGTATTTCATAATTTTGCTCTTGATGTCAACTATTTAATAAAATAATTTAATTATAAAAGTTAAGAATAGTGAATAATTTTAGCATTTCTGGACATCTTGGATGGATCTGGGACAGTAGAGACTTAAGCAAACGGGCACTGGTAGGTCCTACTGACACAGAGGGACAACATCCCCAGGAAAATATTGTTACTGTGTCCCCATATAGAATAATAGCTATAGTTTGGGGACAGTTGAGAATAGGGAATAGCTTACTAATGGGGGATTCTACTTGTTTTGGGCTATATACACATTTTTCTTCTAAAAATACACTTGTGACCTTGACACCTTTACCTCCATGCGCTATGCTCACAATTCCTTCTTATAAAAATGTGCTTAGCAAGCCTTGACAATATATGACAATCGCAAACATCTGGTTGCCATTATACTTGCTTTAAACAATAGAAAAAAGTCAGTCTCCATACCAAACCCTTTATAAAACCCTGTTTCTACTCTTAAAATACATCCTGAAACCAGTAGAAATGAGTCTATGCAGCCTTGAATAATTCTGGGTGTATGCACAGTAAAGCAAACTGTGTCCTTCAAGTTAATATTTTAAGGGAGAACTACCTATTTGCCACTGATGCCCCTCCATAACTGGCTATGAATATGATTAAAGTCGGATGCATTTTGGGAAAGGGTATGAACAGTAGAAAAGAGATTATATAACAATACATCAATCAAAATAGAACCACCACCCTTGTTATCACTTGTACTAACCCATCTGCTCCTCCTCTAAATTCCCATAAGAAGGAGCCCCAAACAAAGTTGGGGTATATCAATTTTGTCCTGCATATGGCTTATTGTTAATCTTGACAGTGTATCTGGTTTGTTCTATTGCTTTGTTTTGAAAAATGTCACCCTGCTTCAAGTGAATGCGCTAACCACTCGGTTGAACTGCCTTTCATCTAAACTGTTGAAGATTTCCAGACACAGCAGTGGAAAACTGGAATGATTGCCTGGTTGCTCAGAGCAAGGTAGGTTGATATTCCTACAGACTTCTAAACCACAAGATCTTCCAAAGCCTGGCAGGGTGTCGGCTAACAGCAGAAGGCAAATGCTGTCCTTAAGCCCCTGCCCTCAACACCCCTGGAGGACCCTGGCGAGTGGCTGTCTAGGCAGCCAATCAAGTAAGTTCTCTGTCAGTTTTAAATCCGTAACTCAGGTAAAATTTTATCCTTCTCAAGAACTCTGATGCAGTTTGATGGCTGAGAGGATTGTCAGTTTAGAAGGTCCAACCTCACAAAACAGTTTTCAGCAAAACTCCTTGCCATGCTTAAATAATTAAGATACACAGCTCAAGATATAAAAATCTAAAGATGTTTCGGGGTCCAAAAAGGTGTTGTATGGTATACAAAAAAAAAGTGACTTAAGGTGTGCACCTAAAAGTTATAAAGGTCTGAGGATAAGAATGTTTCAGAGTTTAAGAAAGTGTTTTAAGGTATACAAACGCAAGTTATCATATTTCTCTCTTGTTATGCTGCCATTCACAGTCTTAACATTAATCAAAAAATTCTGATGAGCTATTAATATAGTTCTGACAGAATACTACCACTACCATAATTGAAAGATCAATATTTTTAATTTTCTTTGGTCATTTTCTAATTATAGAACTAAAAGATACTTTTCACTGTGCAAAAACATCTGTCACAGTCATTTCTGGAATAAATATACTGCTATTTATACAATGCATGTGTCTAAAACTTATGTTTTCACAAACTCAAAGATTTATTGTGAGTTCCAGGGAACCAAATTGGAAGATTCTGTTTAAACAGGTCAGATGCCCCCCTCCCTCAATTACCAGACCCTAAGAGCCCAAGTCTTCCCCCTTCCCCTGGTCCTGATACCCTCTCCTTCAATCACCGGGACCTAGAGTAAATTTTTTTTCTTCCTAAACTTAAGCTTGTCGTCTACTCTGCCAGCACATTGCCAGGTCTAAGAGACACCAGAAGGTTCCACAGAGCCTGGAAAGTAAAGTGAAACAGCCAACTACCACAGGATGAGGCAGCCTCCTAACTTCCTCAGCTCCCACATAATTTTGATGCCCACAAATCAACAGGAAGCAGTCTTGAGAACACAGCACCCCCCAAAATCCCTGTCCTTCCTCCTGTTTCCTTTAATTTCCCACTTTTTTGATGATAAGAGAAAAATGGGAATGTTAGGATTATGCTGGCCTGCACTGTCATCTGGCAGGATAAACCCAATCAGTGCCCTGTCCCTTTAAGAGATAAGCCCCAAAGCCCCAAAGCCCCACCCACTCTCAGTCTCTCTCTCTCTCTC
>LOJH01003267.1:15688-26929 GCA_001685095.1 Ellobius talpinus | reverse complement strand
CTCTCTCTCTCTCTCTCTCTCTCTCTCTCTTTCTCTCTCTCTCTCTCTCTTTCCTTTTCTCCTTTTCCCTTTCTCTCTATCTCTCTTTCTCCCCCCTCCCTCCATACACTCCCAATATCCTCTAAATAACTTCTCCATACTCAAGTTCTTTCTGCATGGCATATTCTGTTTCCTACCTACATTCCTCACCCGCCGTGGTACCTGACAAATATTTCAGTAATTAGTCTGAGAAAGGAAGTTCAGGATAGCATAGTATTCCAGCTGTGTCATGGCTTCTACTCACAGCACCTGTTAAGGTTTGTAGTGAGAGAGAGTAGCAGGTTGAGCCAAAAACATAAACTATGCAGTTTTGTTAAGAAAGTAGCACAAATAAGTTTAAATTTTTTTACACAAAAAGGATGGAAACAGAATTTAAAAAAACATTGTTTTGGAGATTGTTAGATTGTTTAATTATAGAGATAGTTCACACAATGTCCTGAGCCAGGCTGTAGAATGGTTGCTCTTCATTGTTCTGAGCTCTGCCTGCGGACAGAGGAGAAATATCAAAAACCACACACTTAAAAAAGGAAAGGAAAATAAGTAAGTTTAAGGATGTAGAAAAGGCAAGTGTGGAAAGGCCGTTGTAGTTGTTAGAGAGTACACTGCTTCGAGGCAAAAATCCCACATTCTTTACTTGTGTGATGATAAAGACACCCGGAGGGAAGACTCAACCACCTCAAGGATCTATCTTGTGAAAATGCAAATTTATTTGAAATGAGAGAGCCCTGATGGGATTCTCTATTTAAAGAAAACCACCCACAGAAATAATTTCCTAGCTTCACCAGCCAAGGCACAGGAGCCAACAATGAGTGGTGGTCCAGTGCCAAGTGCACTTCCAGCCAGCTTGCACACAGCTTGTTAGTACCATCATGGAATGCTGAATTTGTGGATGTACAATGCAAAAGGGTTAAGGGATAATGGAAGCTTGCAACAATGTTCCAGAAAACTCCACAGAGCAAACAAATGTGACAGGGTTAGAGTCTGGGCAAGGAAGCCATGAGAAGACATTGCAACAGCTGCTTAAATGAAGCTAGGCTGAAATGGAAGCCTAAGGATGTTGCAGATGCAAGAATCCCTGGGATGCCTGCTGAGGAAATGGAGTGATGTGCACATTCCACACACTGTACCTAAAATGAACAGTAGGCCTAGCCTAACTGCTACCTGCCATTCACAACAGGACAGGAATATTTGGGGCTATTGGAACCCAGGAGAACTCACCAGTATTTCCAGATTCTGGAAATATAAATGCAGAACTGCTTTTCATACACTTCTAAAAACAAAATTTCCTCCCAAACACTTGGGAAATTGTCATACATTTTATCCTACATTTGCAACAGAAACCATGTACATCAATATACATAGAAAAGTCAGGGAGTTTGCAATGTATTTTAACTTATATAAATAGATACTTATTTAGAGTCATTTTTGTAAATACCTGACTTCGTTAAGTACTTTTGGATGAAAAAAGTATTTCTTTAAGAATGTTTGTTATTTTGAACATATTTCTAGAGATGACTCCAAACATATACATTGACTTACCTTATTTCCTTTGTATGTATGTATGTATGTATGTATGTATGTATGTACGTATGTATGTATGTATGTATGTATATATGTCACTATATACATATAGATATAGATATGTGATACTTATGATATTTGTAGGTCATCTAGTTAGAATGATAGTCATGAGTTTACATGATTGGTAATATTGGCTGTGTTAATGCATATGTAATGATCAGTAGCAAGTGTAACGTTTCTTCTTTTAATTTTTTTTTATTCATTTTACATACCAACCACAGTTCCCCCTCCCTCCCCTTCTCCCATACCTGTCTCTTCTCCAATCTCTTTTACAACTTCTCCCTTTTACAGGGGAGTGTAAAACCTCCCATGGGGAGTCAACAAAACATGGCACATCAAGTGGAAGCAGGACCAAGCCTCTCCCTGCCGCCGTATCAAGTTGAGCATGGTATCCCACCATAGGGAATAGTCCTCCAAGAGCCAGTTCATTCACCAGGGATAAATTCTGGTTCACTGGCAGGGACAAACACAACAAGACCACACCACACAACTGTCATCCAATTCAGAAAGCCAATTTGTTCCCACACTGGTCCCCAGCTGTCAGTCCAGAATCCTTGAGCTTCCAATAGCTTGGGTCAACTGGTTCTGTGGTTTTTCCCATCATGATCTTGAACCCCTCTTGCTCATATCCCTCCTCTGCTCAATTGGACTTCAGGAGCTCAGCCCAGTGCTCGACTGTGGATCTCTGTATCTGCTTCTATTAGTTGCTGGATAAAGATACTATGATGATAATCAGGGTAGTCACCAGTTTGATTACAAGAGAAGCCCAGTTTAGGCACCCTCTCCATTATTGATAGGAGTCTTAGCTGGGGTCATTCTTGTGAATTCCTGGGTGTTTCCCTAGCACAAGTTTTCTCCTAATCCCCAAGTGGCTCATTCTATCAAAATTTTTCTTTCCTTGCTCTCATTCTCTGTCCCTTCCTCAACTTGACCATCCCATTCCCTCAGCTTTTTATACCCCTTCCGTTTCACTCTTACCCCTTTACCCCCAGCTTACACAGGAGATCTTATCTTCCTAGGCTAGATCTGTGTGCATGTCCCTCTTAGGGTCTGCCTTGTTACCTAGCTTCTCTGGGACTGTGGGATGCAGTATGGTTATCCTTTGCTTTACACATGACATCTTCTTATTAGTAAGTACATATGTGTTTTTGGTTGATCGCCAAAATATATAAAGAACTATGTTGTAGGAGGCCGATAGTTAGTTCCTGGCTTTTAGCCCCAAAATAATCACATAGAAACTATATTAATTAAATCACTGCTAGGCTTCTCATTGGCTAACTCTTACATATTAATTCAACCCATTTCTATTAATCTGTGTATCACCACATGACTTGGCTTACCAACAAAAGTTCTGGCCTCTCTCTCCGGTGGGGCTACATCACTTCTCCTTGACTCTGCCTTTTTTTCTCCCAGAATTCACCTTAGTTTCCCTCGCCTATCTAAGTTCTGCCCTTTCAACAGGCCAAGGCAGTTTCTTTATTAAGCAATGGTATTCACAGCATACAGAAGGGAATCCCACATCAGAACTAAAGAAACTAGACATCAAAATATCAAACTAGCCATTTGAAAAATGGGATACATATCTAAACAGAGAATTCTCAACAGAAGAATTTCAACAGAGTAAGCTCAAATGGATGAAAGATATTTAAGGAATTGCTCAACATCCTTAGTCATCAGGGAAATGCAAATAAAAATGATTCTGCAATATCATCTTACACTGGTCAGAATGGCTAAGTTCAAAAACATTGATGACAGCTTATGCTGGAGAGTATGTAGAGTAAGGGGAACACTCCACCATTGATGGTGGTAATACAAACTTGTACTGCTACTTTGGAAATCAGTATGGCAATTTCTCAGAAAATTGAGAGTCAATCTACCTGAGTAATACCACTCTTGGGCATATACCCAAGGTTTGCACAGTCATACCACAAGGACATTTGCTCAGCTATATTCACAAGCAGCATTATTCATAGTAGCCAGAATCTAGAAACAATCTAGATGCCCCTCAATCAAAGAATGAATAAAGAAATTGTGGTATGTTTACACAATAGAGTATTACTCAGCTGTAAAAACAATGACATCATAAAATTTGCAGGCAAATGGATGGAACTAGAAAACATCATCCTGAATGAGCAAACCCAGACCCAGAAAGACAAACATGGTATGTAACATGCTTCTAGCCACAAAAGAATCAAGTGTCTCTTACCTCCTCGTTTGTTGATCTTGGCATAGCCAGGCGAATAGCTATTGGACAGTGAGGAAGAGCTGCTGAAGAACATATGGGAAAGCCCAGAGATGAGCGGTTCATCACACTTTTCTGGAAAAAGAAGAGATAGAAAAATCTAACTTCACTAAAGCTCTTTATAAAATGGCTAGTTTGTGCTTATTCAAATAACTACTAAGGGAATGGAAACATGGCTTGGTGGTAAAAAGTACTTGCTAATCCTGCAAACAACTCACGTTCAGTGTCTAACACATGGGATAAGTCACAAACACCTCAAGCTACAGGTTCAGGAAATCTGATGCCCTTTTCTGGCTTCCATGGCAGGCACATGTGTATTTATACATGCACACACACACACACACACACACACACACACACATTAAAATAACTAAAACAGCTCTTTATTATGGTAGTCTTTAAAATACACCAAAAAGACTTCATCAATGATCATAATTTACATATCTCAATTATACCCACTATGATAAACTACAAAAGTAGTTTAAACCATTCTGATCTACTAGCCTAAAGTGACAGCCTTGCTCTAAGAGGACTGTAACTCGAATTTCGTCTTTAAGGATCACAGGTAGAATCCAGTAATTTCATGACTAGTGAGACAACAAATAACAAATAACTATTCATTGCTCCAGAATCATAGGGGACTCAGCTCTACCAAGGTTCAAGGCAAAGTCAGAGTGTGCTCCGGCATCTGCTTCCAGTCACTTGGAATGAACTTTAAAGTCCTCCAGACCCTACAGTGGGTCCTTCACCTTTCCAACTACCGTCTAGACACATGACTCCATCCTCTTCCTCCAGTGGCAAGCCACTTGCTACTAGGACACTTCACATTTACTATTCCAAATGTTCCCTGTCTCACACCTGTCCTTTCCCAGGTCTGTGCTCAATGTGTCTTTTCATGCCTAGAGACTGCCAGAGTCGTCACCTCCTCAGCACTCTACTCCTGCCCTGCTTTACTTCCCAGCACTTAGCACCAACAGGCGTTCCATGCATTACATTGTGTAACTAATTTTCCCTCCTACCAAGTTGTTGTTCTTATGGGAGTGAACTCTTTGATGGTGTATGTGAAAGTTACTCTTGTGGTTGAGAGCTAAACTGCTAGATGGTAGAGAACTTATTTTCCAAAAGGTAATCTTTAATTCCTAACACATGCTCACATTGCCTAGGGTTTTGTTTACTAAGATGGGGAATTGAGCAACACATTCCTGAAAGGTTCTCACGTCTCATGTTTATAAACAGAAAGAAAAAAAAAAGACTTGCAGAATACAGGGAATAAACTAGTTTTGTTGGGCTTTTACTGAAGTGAAGTTAAATCCCTACAGGCACTGAGGAATGAATCCTCCATGTATTACTTCACTATTGAAGTGTTTAAAAATTAGAAGTTAAAGTGAACAAACCTCTTCTCACAACATGGTGTCTTATTTTTCTTAGTTATTCTCTAGGTTGCTCTGGGAACTCTGACAGGTGCGTGTGATTAGATTCCCCAGAAAATCCAGTGTAAAAGATCGAAGAGATGAACATAAAATATGTGTTAAAAGAAATGTGTTCACAATCTATACTAAGTGAGTGGATCTTATGTTTACTGTTAAAATGTACTATTAAATTCAGCTGTGAGCAGGCAGAGATGCTTTTTTTTCCCCCCAGTCTAATTTTCAATCAGTTTTGGCATAGCTCCTGCATCTAACCTGGAAGTGTTCCTTCTGATGTTCACATCATGTTGGGCATGTGCTGATATCCATGCCCTGTCAGTGCATGCGTTTAAACTGGCGTTAGACAGGGTGCTGTGCCAAGATGGCAGAGCGGCACAAGAGGAAGGGACAATATTTTCCCCTCAGAGTGCTGAGACATCATGACAAAAGTTAGAGCAATAGCCACATGGTGAACAAGAAGTCTGAGTTGGTGAATTAGCACTGAGGAGGAAGGAGGATCAAGGGCTCGGTGCTGCTTGGGGAAGGGGCAGATGCTGTTCTAGGAACTTTGTCAAAGGAGAGTCTCTCCGATAAAGAAACATCACAGTAGTTATTGATCAGAAGAAGATGAGGAGTTGAGGCATAGAAAAATCAACATCACTTTCCTGGGAGGATCTTTCCTAATCCAAGCCTTCAGATACTTGACAACAATAAACAACAAGTTTCTTGAAAGTATTCAATAACTTAATATATAGCTACAGTGCTTAAAATAAAATGACATCTATAGCAATTTCTTAATGATCTCTTAGCTAACGCAATGAAAATTTAGATGTATAGACTTACTTTTAAAGTCTAAAAAATTGCGTTGGTAGCAATTGATTTTAATACTATATTTCATTAGTTTGGAAATCAATTAAGAAGCATTTTAAAATTTAAAAACAACTAAAATCCTATAATTGTCTTTCTAATTGTGGAATTAGAGTAAGAAAAATAAAAGTTTGTATACAAACTATGTTCTGTAAATGGTAACTGTAGATTGGTCACAATTTAAGCAGTGGCAATTTCACATTTTTCTTAACTCAAACACAATATACAACTTCAGCATTAGACAAAACATTTACTGTTTTTTTCTTCTAGATGACAATAATTACAAATATTTTTGGTTCCTTACTTCCTGCCTTATGCAGTTTTAAACATATCATGCAATAAAGCCTATACATTTTCCATGAATGACCAGTAGACAATTTTATATAAAAGTACTAAACATGAAATATGAAAATAATATTTAGTGTGTAATTTTGTGTTGAGTAGAATGTAATCAATCACTAGAAATGTGGGGGGTGGGTCTTTAGTCTCTGATCTCTTAGAAGTGTGTGGCCATGAATATGCCAGTTCATCCATTTTTAAATATCCAACACAATGATTAGGGAATTTAGCTAAGTTTCTATGAAGTCCAGAAAATGTTGAGAATTTCCAGGACAGAACTCTGATGCACAGGCCAACTCCAAGCCTGAGTTTTCTTTTCTAAAAATTGTTGCTAGCACAGAGCTTTAATTAATGATGCGGTATCCATTGATGCTTTCACACAGTCACAGAGAGCTTCAGTACAGGCCAGGGAAACTGTAAAGCTGAAATCTTTACTGTCCAACAAGTTGAACACTCACTGAGATATTCAGAAGAGGAATGACTAGTGACTATTTACATTGTCCAGAAAGAATAAAGTCTGAAGAACTGGAAAACTGCAGATAGGTGGAAAGAAGGGTAGAAGATTCTAGAAAAAAAGAAACAGCTTAAGCATCATCAGAAGTCACAGTGGGTATGCAATTCCCTCCTGATTGCTGTAGCTACACCCCAGGCCTGTGTATATTGCCATAGTGCCTGTTATGATGAACCGTCTGTTTTTATTCTGATTACAATAATGATTAAGACATATGGCAACATCTAAAAGCTTGGCTTGCTTATTAGGCTAAGGAATGTATTTCAATATAGTAGTTATGAAACAGTAGGGCATCCAGCAAAGCCCTAGAGAAGGCAAACATCTTAATAGAGTAATAAATAAAAGTGAAGGGAGGTCTGAGGTAATCCAGGATTGCAATCCCTGTGTGAGGATGCACTCTGGTTCTACACTCATGCAGCCATTGCAAATTTTTCAACTCCAGGGTGCTTTCCTTCCAGGAAATCTTGGATGAAAACTAGAGGAGCAGATGGGCCTTGCGTTTTATTTTCATACAATTTCAGTCAATCAGGAAGGCAGAATTAGCTGTAAGAATGCAGTGGTAACTCAGGATGAAATGGAGGAAATAGCTGGAAGACAGATAGGAAGTAGATGTTGCTTTTTACTGACTGAGCATGTTCTCTGCTCTAAAGAGTTATGGGAAGATGTTGTCAAAGTTCAGCCACCCCAGAACAGCTTTAAGAACATGGGACAGGACACTAGAACTAAACAGGGTTTTCTGGACAGTGAGCACCTCATTTGCATGTAGGGAAGACATTCCCTTGTTGCCGTATGTTCTCATTAGAAAGCATCTCCTAGCATTCTCCATGTGTCCTACGCCTCTACATCTGAAGGTGAAGCTATGGTAGCCCCATCTACACTGTTCCTCTGCATTGGGGTTTCATGCAAGCTCCTCCACAGTAGGGAGATGCTGAAGAATTCTTGCTGGGTCTCTTAATGGCTCATACTGCACCTCCCATCCAGCAGGCTCCAGCCTTACTCTATAAGATCAAAACTGTCTTGAATTCCACAAGGAACCATGTGTGGATTCTGCTTCCTGTTTTTCTTAGTAGGATTGCCATCCCATTGGGAGTTTTCTGTCTTTGATGCTATTTCAGGCTCTGCAATACTTTCCCAGAGTTTCAGCATTACATTTTGTTTACTGTTTCTGATTCTTTCTGTGCTGTCTTTTCATTCACCTTTATATGCACTTGTTTCACGTTCCTCGTGACCTCTCTGCTATTTGCTGTACTTTTGACTGGTCTATGTGCCTAGATTCATTACTACAAAGTGGGGTAAGCCAAGGACAAATGAAGTGTTCAAATTTTTCATTGACTCTGATGGACATCTTCAGGAGTTAGATGAAAAGAAAACTGAAGTCATGACCCAAGTACTTCTTTAGTAACCACTGAGGTTAATGCAGTCTTCCAATGATTTTCTAGTAAATTATTAGTAGCATTAAACTGGCTAAGAGAAGACTTGGGCAGGATCTATTATACAGTTTAGAGAGTTTATCCACATGAATATAAGTCTTTGTTTTTCTCCATTTCTTTTTTTTAGAAAGAAGGAAGGGAAGACAGGAGAAATAGAGGAAGGAAAAATGAAGGAAGAGAGAAAGGAAGTAAAAGAGTGAAATTTTTTTATAGCTATGACATAACCTACTATTTTTATTCCATAAACTTGAGCAGCTGATTGAACACATATTTCACTGTGGCACATTTAACAGCTTGATATTTTGTCTTATTTTCTTGACACACTTTATTTGACTAGGCACTGTTTACTCACCTCAAAGCCTTGCTAACTTTAATGTGATAATATAATATTAAACACACTTAGCTCATTCATTCCCCGTGTCCTTGTGAAATCCTCATCCCCCAAAGAACTTTTCTTGTGCATAATCTTATTCAGAGGCCAAATCTTCTTAAAGTTTAATCTACGGTTTGTATTTTCTTCTATTTAAGTGTTGAATTTTCCTTTAAAATGTGTAGGTTTTGCAACAAGTAAAATGATGTCTTCTTTCAATACAACTTTTAAGAAAGATTGATTCATTTTTAATTGTGTGTGTGTGTGTGTGTGTATGGTCACAGGGAGTATTTTGTATGTGCATATGCTTGGAGGTGTTTGTGTAGGTCAGAAGAGGCATCCTATACTCTGGAGCTGAGTTACAGGCAGTTATGAGCTGCCAAACACAGGTTTGGGAACTGAACTAAGTTCCCATAGAAGAACAGTATTTTCCTTTAACTACTAAACCATCTCTGTAGCCCCTTACTTCAGTGTAGTGAAAGGGGAGCAGGCCTGCTTTTTGTCCCACCCGGCTCCCNTTTATTAACCAATGAAAGTAACACATAGACAGATGACCCACCTACATCACTTCAGTACTTCTATAATTTACTTTAAATACTGAAGTAATTAGACCAACTGGCACTTTTGTTTGTTTGTTTAGCATTGTGCAGTAGGTGTTTTCTTAGATTGGTGTGGTATTTTGATAGGAATGGCCGCATAGGCTAATATATTGGAATGCAGATGCTTGGTCATTAGAGAGTGGCACTACTTGAAAGGGATTAGGTGGTGTGGCCTTGTTCGAGTAGGTGTGGCCTTGTTGGAGGAAGTGTGTCACCAGAGGTGGGCTGTGGGTTTCAAAAGCCTAAGCAGTCCCAGTGTCTCTCTCTTCTTGCAGCCTGTGGGTCCAGATGTAGGACTCTCAGCTACATCTCCAGCACTGTGTCTGCCTGTGTGCTATCATGTTTTCTGCCATGATGAGAACAGACTATACCTCAGAAACTGTAAGCAAACTCCAATGAAATGCTTTCTTTTATAAGAGTTGCTGTGGGCTTGGTGCCCTTTCACAGCAACAGAACACTGAGTAAGACAGCTAGTTAAGACTTCAACGATAGTATTAGTTAGCATTTTACCAGTATTACCAGAGCAGTGGACAGAACATGGACTTAGGATTTTATTACTTGCTACATGAATTTGAGGAACTTATGTAAGGCCATGATATGCACTGTCTCATTCATTTTCCACTTTTTAAAATTTTTTGTTCAGTTTGTAGTCAGTTCTGTGATTTTTTTTATCACAGGAATTGAAAAGCAAATGGTTAAGAAATATAATAGAAGTACTAGAAAGATGTTTGTCCTTTTGCCTTCTATTCAACATTGCCTTCTATTCATTCTGTTCTTGTCTATCTATTATTCTCACCCTGTTCCCCACCCCAAACCCCCATCATTAGAGATTATATATCAGATTCAAGAATGTTTTCTCCAGAATCCCTAGTATGGCAACTTTTTGTCACTGGAAATAAGATCAATCTTTTCCTCTTCTATAAAACTTCATATAATGCTTATAAAGATTCTCATTACCACGAGTAGTTTTTATGGCTAGCCTTCATATATAAGTACCCATGTTCACGTGCCACTTTTAATAAAACAGGCACATTAACATATGTGCATTAATAGCATCTGAAATATGCATGTGCTAGATAGAATACACATCTATCTGTTCATTATCAGAAAATAATTTCCTATCTGTGTTTTAGATACATTTTACTGAGTGATCTATTGCATAAATTCCAATAAAGCTATTGCTGTATTTTAATGCATTTCTTAGTACACAGAGAATTTTAATATTTGCATGAAATTTTTCATGGGATAGCTAATTTCTTTGTACAGAAAACATGCAGGTCAAATAATTACTAAAAATAAAACTCGATTGAGAATTAATTTTCAATAAAAACAATGTAAGAGTGAAATTTGATGCAAGGAATGGCTTAGCAGTTATGTGCATTTGTAACTCATGCGGAAGACGTGGTTTTGTTTTCAAGGGCACACATGACATATTACAATCCCTTGTAAATCCTCTTCCAGGCATCTTCTATGTGTCATGGACTACTGCATGCATGCGGTGTACATATGCTCACACAGGCACACACCCTGTGTTGGCTAGCTTTATGTTGAGACTATCTAGAGTCAACAGAGAAGAATGAGTCTTAATTAAGAAAATGTCTACCTAAGACTGGGCCATAGGCAAGCCTATAGGGCATTTGCTTAATTATTTATGGGGAAAGGGCCCAGCCCATTGCAGATAGGGGCATCCCTAAGCTGGTAGGTCCTGAGTTCTTTAAGAAAACAGGCTTGAACTGGGCAGTGATGGTGCACGCCTTTAAACCCAGCAATTGGGAGGCAGAGGCAGGGAGATCTCTGTGAGTTTGAGGCCAGCCTTTTCTACAAGAGTCAGTTCTGGGACAGGCTCCAAAGCTACAA
>LOJH01003267.1:0-11317 GCA_001685095.1 Ellobius talpinus | reverse complement strand
AGAAAGAGAAAGAGAAAGAGAAAGAGAAAGAGAAAGAGAAAGAGAAAGAGAGACAGAGAAATGGGGGGAGGGAGAGAGAGAATGGAGAGAAGGAAGGAGATTAGTGTGCCTAGGCAGGAGAAGGAGGGAGATTGGGGGTGGGCAGAACTTGTCTCTTAAAAGGACACAGTACCAAGGTGACAGAAAATGTCACCAAATGATAGCAGTCTTTATCTTTCATCTCATTTGAGATAGGATCTTTTGTTGTTTCCTGTTGCATACAAAAGGATAGGCAGCCTTCAGACCACAAGAAATAATCTTATCTTCTTTTCCCATCTCACTGTAGAGTGCTGAGGTTATACACTTGCAGGATGTGCCCAGTTTTATGTGGGGTCTTGAGAAGGAACTCAGGTCACCACACTTACAGTAAGGGCTTTACCCACTAAGCCACTTCCTTGATCTCTATCTAGAAGCTTAAATAAACTAATAATTAGAAATTGTCAAATCAATTGCAATATAGGAAAATGGTCTTGGGTACTCTTAAAGTTTGTTTGGATGGATAATTTTATTAACTGATTGATCAAAGAAGAGTATTTTACAATAAGAAACTCTGTTGTGATGTATTTGTGAATATTTTCCTCTTCTGTCTTTAACTGACTGAACTACTCTAGACAAATATCTTCCAATATTCTTTGCTCAGGTCATTGCTGTCAGGTCATGTGCTCAGCAGTTACAAAGTAAAAAGTGGAGAACTGTACAGTGGTAAGCTTGAAGCTGCAGAAGAATGTTTAATTAACTTGCAACTATGTGTCGCATAAACCTAAAAATTAGTCTATGAGATCAGCTCTGCAAAAGCTATGTCATAACTTAAAAACTTAACTGAAAAATATGCTCATCACAAAACTACTTATGTGATCTTTCACTAATTAAATCTTTGCTGGTCTCTGATTTCTTCTGCTCTCTACAGTTCTGAAATATTCTTCAAGTCATACAATGTGAAAAATTAAACATACTCAGGACTAGATGGAAGGAAGATACTTGTTTATCAATTTCCTTGATGGTTGCTGACTGCGTAATGTGGTGAGTAACAGAGAACACTCATTTATGATAAATATTAAAATATGAAGCACTTCAGATAGTGGTTACTGTTTTGTGGACAATGAAGCAGGAGAGGAAGATGGGGATTTGGAGTGGGTTGTTAATGTCATTCAATGAGGGACTCAGGGAGACCTCATGGATAGGGCTGATTTCAGCTTCAGGAAGAAGGACCAAGCCTGGGATCAACAGCTCACACAAGAAAAGACATCTAAGAGGAGGGACATGGAGGGGAGGGCTGCTAAGGGCAGAAAGATTGAAGCGCTTTGTAGGGTTGTGAGGAGGGGCTTAATTGAATGAAAAAAATGAAGTCTGTGACAGTAGAAAATTGGATGGGTTCCATTAATTGCTGAGAACAAGAACTTTTAATGTATTATAAAGGAAGTGAGAACTTAATGCAAGAAGGATTCTTTTTCTATCAAGATATCATTTTAATTTCCCTGTGAAGAATGTCATTTAAGACTGTAAATCTACAAAATCCACAACATTTTACTGCCAATGTTTATAAAAAGGAAAATCAACTGATCAAAAGGAAAATCATGTTGAAAAGTGTGAAGACTTAGGTTCAATGACCTCTCAGCTATCTTAGTCCAGCATGCACTCATTTGCACATATCTGGTATTTAACCAGTTTAGATTTCAGTTACATGTATTTTTTTTTAATAGGAAGACAGGGAAGGTGTCCTGGGGTCTGGAATCTGAAGTCATCATTCCTCCCGGGGTACTCCATAACACAGTGGCCTGAGGAGTAGATCAAAGGGGCAGAGGCTGTAATTTTAGAGAGGTTATCCTGTGATTGAAGAAGAGCACAGTTGACAGTGGTCAACGGGACAGAAGAAGTCAGCTGAGTTCTGCTTTAAAATAGTGACTGTGAAGACAGGGTAATGTTTTGATATGTTAAATGGATGGAAAATGCTAAGGAAGAGCATTGCAGAAAGTTTAAGTGCTGTAGAAGGAGTGAAGATGAAAATGTGTGATGGTGTGCTATCCTAAAAGAGTCTAAGACAAAATCAGATTGTAGAAAACAACCACTGCCAAATGCAGCAGCAACAACAAACCTGTCCTCAGTGTCCAACCCTTCTTTCCCTCTGGGTAGATAGATGGACAAGCAGAAATCTTCCTCAAGATGCCAACCCTACTGCAAATTTAGTACCCCTCCTTGTTTTGCAGAAAATAAATTTCCAGTATGTGGTGGCAATCATGACAGTAAAATTCTGTACTTAGTTTCTTTACTCATTTCATGTCTTGTGTCTGATTCTACCATGAGTGGGCAACTCCATTAGGACAGACCACAGGATTGCACATTAGTGAATGTGTGCTCAGCACAGAGGCAAGTGGTACCCATAACAGACAGCACATAGGATAGTGTTAGTCACAGATACGAGTTTCTGAAAGGTGAGGATGTGGCTTTGCTAAGTAAGCAAACTTATCCAATTGGCTTTATTTGCATGCCTCTAATTTATTCTATTAATAAGTGTTCATTGAATGCTTATTGTGTTTCATTCAAATCTTCCAAGGTTAATAAATAACATGTTACAAATGTCAGTTATATATTATAGGCCTTGAAAAGTCACTAATATGTGCTTCTTTATTGAGTAATGACATATCTATATTTGATCTATATTAATTTTATTAGAGGGTGATGTCTTTCTATGTAGCCCAGGATGCCCTCCAAATCTCTATCATTATGCTTTAGTTTTCTGATTGCCAGGATTAGAGGCAGAAGCTACTGTGTCCTATTTATATCTATATCTTAGAGAAAGAAAATTTTGGTAGCCAGTTAGAAAAGTCAGTATTGGAGATGTTATCTAGAGACAGGAGGCCCTTAGATAGCCAAGCAAATTAGAAGTGGCATGAACCTGAGCATCCCCAGCATTGGGACTGTAGGAGAAAAGCTCTGGTCATGTTGAAAGCCTCCTGAACTTAGATTTTAGTAACATGTGTGAGTTGACAGAAGGAACAGAAGAAAGCCTCCTGTGACTTCTTCTGTGGGTTACAGGGAAGACTGTGGAGCTGTTTATTGAGCAAAGATAAAACATGTATTGAATCTCTTTCCTCTGATGTTTGACTATAAGAGGATATTTTACTTGTTTAAAGATAACCATTAAGATTATAGTTCCATACTCCACTGATTTCATATTTTTGATGAAAATTGTTAGTCATAGGCTAACAATTTTTTATTTGTAAGTAATTTGTCAAAATGACTGCTTGCTTAACTAGGAAATAGTAACTAAAAGTGGTAGACCTGAGACTTTAAGATGCCCACTGGTCTCTGCAGACCACACTAGCAAGGACACATTTATATTTCAGTATGTGACACTCTGCTGCTGAACACTGTTCTCCCAAAGTTGCTCATCAGTTGGAACTCTGTTTACTCAGAACAATTTCATATGGAGACAATTTGGAAAAGAAAGCAACTGTGCAGCATGGTTATTCACTCTCAATTTCTGTTGAACCTTTCTCTCCATATTGTTTTTAAAATCACCTTCTGATCTTTTCCTTCCAGATGTGTCCCTGTCTTTGAACACACACACATACGTACACACACACCCTATTTTAGAAAAAAACTCTATGATAATCTTCATTTTTTACAGTCTGTTCTTGTGAAGAACACATCTTGTATTTGACCACTGAAGAAATGTCCTGAAGCATGCTGTTTTTATTATTAGAAAGACATTATATTCCAAAGAAAGTTGCTTATTTTGCCATATAACTTTTAGATAATATGTGAATTCCCCCCCACACTCCCAAAAAAGAATCTATGGAGAAACCCAGTGTGCTACTTGAAGAGAGAAATAATTTCAGATGGAGCTAAAGTCAGAAAAGAAAAGGGGTTNGACTATAAATAAGCAGATGGGAGAGAAGCAAACTTGTCCTACATGCAGGAGTAGGCCAAAGGCAAGTTCAGAATGATAGATCTAGGAAGAAAGGATCAGAAAGGAAATCAGTTGTAGACAAACCAGTAGAAAGCAGGAACTTGGAGATTCAAGCCTAAGGCAGGATGCTCTATCCACAGCCTTGGTCTGGCTAGCTCACTTGGCCCTCACCCTGTCATTTCTCATTCCCCCAGTCCCTATTCTCTCTCACAGTTGACCCTCTCAGTTTTCTTCCTCACAGGTTTCATCCCTTCAGCCTCCACCCTGTAAGATCCCATCCCATCTGTTCCCATTCCACCATCCCTGCTGTCTCAACTCCCATCCACTCCACTCCATCCTCTACCCCTTATCCATCAGCCCTCATCCACTGAAAGGTCATTCCCCCATCCCTCATCATATCTCTGGTTCTTCACACAGTCGGGTATCTTCCAGAAGGGCTATTGTTCAGTATACTCACACAGTGAAAAAAGAGGACTTATGCCTCCTGGGGACATGAAGAAGGGAAAACATAAGCAAGAAAACACACAGCAATGAGGCTAATCAGGGGCTGTAAAGTGACACTTTGATTAATTGGCCAGGTGGGTAGGGAGAAGTGGTAAGAAAAAGAGGTTAAAGTAAATAGCCCGCTGAGCCTGAAGAGCTAAGTGGAGAATTCTGCATCACAACTAGAAAGCAATTGGGAACGATTATCAGTTTATTGACAAAGAAATTGCAGAATAAATATTAAAGCAAATTTATAACATATTGGCAATCTGCATTTTTAAGGTCCTTTAGAGAGATTTCCAGAGAATCATTACCAGATGGGATGAGACCATGTTGAGAAGACAACATAAACAGATATAGGAAAGAAATGAAGGCAGCAAATCTGCTGGGTTTTGTATGGCCAGAGTTGATGCAGCTCCTAAGACATAGCAGAAGGTGAGTTTTACATTTCCCAATAAGAAATAGAGCCACACTAATGGAACCAAAGGATACACATCTATTCATGTCTTTGACACTGGAGGGAGCGGTGCAGCTTTTGGGAAACACTTTCACTGCTTTCCTAGCACAGACATGTTTACCTAAGCCTCGGAGTCTGAATCTGGAAAAGGTAAATTCTGATTTGTACTTGGTCCTTGATTCTCTTGAGGAAATCACATATTAACATTGAATCTCTGCTCCCCTGTCTCTGGAGAGCAGCCTGTAGATGCCAGGTCCTCCGGGCACTTTCCATGCCTGACAATACTGGATTCTGTAATAGCATATGGTTGGTGTTCATTAGAGTGCCAAATTAAACTAAACCCATCCTTTGCTTTCAAAAAAATGGATAAACTGATCATTGCTTGTATAAATTGATTAAAGTTATTCATTTATAAAGCTTATGTGTGTGGGGGATTAAATCCACAGTCTCTTCCACACTAGGGAAATGTTTTATCTTGAGCTACACACTAGCTATTAACCTTGCTTTTGAAAAAAAGTGTATTTCTTAGTGCTGGCATGACTTTCAGCAAAGTGCTGAAAGAAAACTCTTGGATTACTTTCCAGGCTAGATTCACTTATTGTGATTTGATGAACCATCAAAATAATAGATAATGACACCACATTCCTTTGTCAATAAAGCCTGGGACATGCTGTCATCTCTACTCACTTGAACGTATCTCGATTTAAAAAAAATGTCAGCCACTTGCCTCTGACTTCATATCAGAAGTAGCTCATTGTCTGGCTATATCATTGCAATTGTTTTTTTTATGAGAAACAGATATTCAAAGGGACTTTAATTATTGACTCAAAATGTTCTCATGGAGGAGCTTTTCATCGCTTATCCTTGAAACGAATTTTGCTTTATGGTTACTTTATTCTCTCACACACTAAAAAGCTGAGTAGGTGAGTGATATGATGGATTAAATAGCCATGAGGCAGTGTCCTGTGCCCTGTGCCTTCTATTTAGGATGAATTTCTGAAGAATTATGTGTATGTGTTTGTAAATGTATTAACATATGCATTGGATAGACATCTTACCAAGGTTTGAATGCTACAAAAATAAATGTTTAAATTATATAAAAAAGTAAATCTCACAGTCATCATTCAAATTTTACAATCTAGTCCCCCAATTTCAAATATTCTGAGGACTGAGAAAAAGGAGTAAAGACCTGACATTAGCATTTAGGAGACTATAATGCACCCGTGGTACCCTGGTGCATTTGTTCTTGTTTTCATGCTTTGGTGCATCACTTGGTGTCAAAGAACCTTAGTTTTGGCTTTGATAAAATAGTGATGAGGTTGAAAATCAAAGTCTTACTAAGTATCATTAGGAGGCTTGTGCTTACAGATGAAATTTGGTGTCTGTAAAACTGGTGTGGTTAATAAACATTACTCTGTGAATAGGATTTTTTATTGTTATTGATCATGGATGCTATAGCTCATGATATAGGGTACATGATAAGCTTGGTAAATACAATGCACAGTGCTCAAATAAAAATTGTATGATGGAGATTGCTTGGATTTAAGACTTTAGAAAGAGATAGAAACATGAAAAGATACTTATCATATAGTGTTAAATGCTTTAATGCTGATATAACTATTTCAAGAATGTGCTATAAGTATCTATGGTTATGACATCAATGTTTGCATTGAATAAAATGTCATCAATCATCGAGTAAGCTAATGGAATGTTGAACATGACTTTTAAACTATAAGTTATATATCAATATCAGCTACTTTCACTAATGTATAAAATAAGTTCAATTAAATATTTGATATCGACACTTAATCACAGATTCATCCCCAAATATGATACATTATTAACTCTATAAACACAGTTTGTCAGTAATTTAAAATATTGTCCTCTCATGATTTTTTGTATGGTGATGGGATAAATAAAAATCATTCCTTTAAGATATGTTTGTTTTTATTTTAATACAATATCCACCTTCATTTTAGAACTTTGCTGATATTGAAGTTGACAAAACTTTGCTGATATTGAAGTTGACAAAAATGCATATTAATCAGTAAAGCCTGGGAAGTCTGTTGACATGCTGCCTACCTTTTGATCATACATAAGATTAATTTTCTATGTGCTGAGTATGTTCTATTGTCCATTGTTCAAATGTATCTTCAGAAGAAATAAGTGCATATCATTGAAGCAGGGAATAGCAACACCAGAGACCCCAGAACATGGGAGTTTGCTCTATTGCCACTTCTGGAGCAGCTATATAAATAGCACCAGTCTCTATAAATAACACCATAGTCCTTGAAGGCTTCAATAAATCAGCTTAGAGACACAATCAGCTCACAGCCACATTCTTCTTCTCAAACACTTTCTGACTCTTTTGCAAACTAACCTAAAAAGATTTGAATTATTTGTTTACTATTAGTTCATCAGTTAACATTCCCTATTTCTTCTGCTCAGAGCCTAAGAATATGCACATTGATACATTTTCCTAAGTTCTACTTACTGCTCAGTGTTATTTGAAACATTATACAAAAAATGCACTTGACAGGTTACCCTGGAGGTGACAAGGCACTTGCAAAAGGAAGCCTAAGCATCATTTATTCACGGCGGAGGAATGTTTCTTCTTATTTGACTTTTCTAATATCTTCAAATGCCACTGTACACCAATAACAATTTATTTTTAGTGGCACAATTGGTGATGTGGAAAATATTTTTCCTGGATTTAAAAGAGCACATATATTCACACATAAACTTTTGAGTCTATTCCTGCTCAGAATTTAATTTCTTATTATATTGGCTGTAACCATTTTCCACTGTGTTCAATTCATCTTCCAGTTTTTATGGGAGAAAAGCATCCCAATGCACCCATACTTAAATCTGTATATGTTAGATGATTAAACATTCCTGTCTATTCCTGTTCCTTAGTACCAGAACTCATGGGTTTTCAAGTTCTATTCACATCTTCATCAAAATACCACCCCACCAAAACCTCAGGGCCAGTTCCACTGTGATGGGACACCACCCCAATATGTTCCCAAACACAAGGTTAAGCCCTCTCATTCACGGGTTATGTAACCCAAATAGAATGGAAGCTAAGATGGTCTTTGAGAAACCAGAGGCTGATATTCTTCTGGAAACAATTTTAAAGTGAGCCTCAGCATTTTCCTTTATTAGGAATGCTTCTTTAGTTTAAGATGATTGGAGTGCATTCTAAGGACAAAAGGATGCTAGTTTTGAGAGTGTGTCATGTGCTTTCACGAAAACAACACTCCTTAGATGCACATCAGTGAGGAATGTTTTTTTCTTATTGTTTTTTTCATCCAAAACTGCAGGGGAAGAAAAAATATAACCCCTGCCTACACCTGTGCCATAGCTTCTTAGTGCAAGACTTTTGAAAGACCTGTGGAGCTACTATTTGACTCTACAGAAGAGCAATAGAAGTCCCACACAGAGAGGTCATAGCCAAGGTCAGGGCTACTACTGTGGCCAGCTAGTGCCCATGAAAGGGAGAGTACAATCAGCATTATTTCATTTACTATCTCATTGGATAAAAGCTGTGACACCCTGTATGCCATTAACTGGCTGTCACCTGACACTGAAACAGTTCTACGGGTACCAAAGATCCCAGTGAGAGGTAAGTGCAACAATGTTAAGAACATAATTTTCGTTGGAGAAGAATGCTACATCTTATATTGCTGTTAATTATGTATTACAGGTTTATTAACACACCTGTCTGTCACAGGGTTCACCTGCTTTTTATTACAAAATTGATAACACTATTAAGATAACTTTGAGACCAGTAGTACTTGAAGGGGCTGCTGGATTCAGAGAATAGAGAATTCTCCTATTATCTTTCACAGTGGTGATAGTGGAGAAAACAAAAGGGAACATTACATTAAGGGGCATCAAACTTTGTGAGGAAGAAAGTTTGCATCATGGCTGTAAATGACACAGTCTTTAGAAATCACTAGCTTGTTTGTGTTAGACACAACTATGAATAACATGTTTACTCCTAAACAAAAGTCAAGAAAAAATGTAAAAGAAGACTGTATTTAACTCATATAGATCTTGGAATGCATTTTAAGATTATTTTAAATTTTGAGGAATTTTACCCTTGTGTCAGGGTCCTACCTAAGAACCACCTCACAGATAAATAAAACTGGACCACACAGAAAACTAATGGGTGTAAAAACAAAAAAACAAAACAAAATAAAAATCAAGAAAACCAGTTAATACTTAGACTAAAATATAAAAAAGCACCAGTAGCAAATGTTGATGAAAAATAAGAGCATCAAAGCATTGTTTATATCATTTACAAAGAAATGTAATGTGAAATTATATACTCCATAAGGTATTTATATCATTGTAATAATGTCCAAGAGATAAAGTTCACCATGTCACTGTCACTGCCTAAATTGCATACGGTTGATGCTAGAAGGTTGAGAGCCACTTCTGAGCACCTACTGGTGGTGTGGAACCACCCAATGGAGCACGATGGGATCACCATTGCGTTTACATCTGAGAGTGATGATGCCTTCCCCAGAATGATGCCAAGAGTTCAGCAGGAAGGGGCATTTAAAGATTGTAACAGATAAACAATGCAATTAAATCTCTAACTGTGTCACCTTCCTGCAGCCAACAGAAAAGGGAATTGGATATCAATCTCAAAGAAATATTGAGGTCAGTTTAAATATTGTGGCATGTTATGACCTTGGCAAGACCAAATGCTCAACAAGTATTCCTAACAGGCACTGGCAACATGCCCACCATGCTTAACAGAATTTCCACGGGTATTTGATTTCTTTTTTATTAAAGGACTGACAGGATGCATTGCAAAGTCTGGCAGGAAGGCTGAGAATCAAATATGCCAAATACAAAAGGACGGGACATTTAAATGTAATTCTTAACTTAGTAATCATTCTTGTTGTATATAATTTTGCTATGCTAGAGTTAAAACCTTCCCTTTTTATTTAGACTAAAGGGGTAAATTTTGTGAATAATCATTTTGTACACTATGAAGAAGTGTCACTGTGATGGGTTTAATAAAATGCTGAAGAGTCAATAAGTAGGTGGGATTTACAGGTACAGAAGATGCTGGGAAAAAGGGCAGAGACCGGAGAGGCCATGAATGAGAAACAGGGCAAGCTGAATGGGCAGTTACATAGATGAAGTGAATGAGCCTCAGTACAGCACATTGATTGATAGAAATGGGTTAGTTTAAGTTACAAGAGCTACTTAGAAATAAGCCTAGGCTATCAGTTGAGTTTTTGTAATTAATAAGTTCCTGGGTCATTACTGGGGGTGGGGGCAAATGTCCTGATGAAAAAGTCTGACTACAAGAACTCATGATGTAATATTAAGTAGAGATAACAAAGATACATGATTGAAAGTTAACTTTAACTATAAAAACATATAACTTTATAAAGGTAAAAATACTAGACAGAATTCCAGAATTACTGCTCATTAATTTGTTTGGTGGGTGAGAGTTCATTAAAAACTGAAAAGTAAGTCATATTCTACACTTGCATTATTTTATCATTGTTTCAATAGCTATTGTCTACCAGCATAACATAATAATGATATTAACAAAGTTTCGATCATGAATTGTATTGTGGCTAATTAAATGTTCAGATCAAATGTATGTAACTTGTCATTATTTCCCATTAAAAAGTTTGGGAGATGAAATACATCAAAATATCCTTAATTGAATTTCAAGCATATAAATCATGTTTTAATTAATATGTCAACTGGATAACAAAGGTAAACAAAATGTTTTTCTTATTTATGAGATTATATTCTCAGTATTAATTTAAATCTTTCTTAATTTTATGAAAGTTGTCTTTAAGACAAACATTTTGTTCTAATTAAAGTGTATATGTATGAATGATTAGCCTTGTGTAGTAATATATTAACAAGATCTAGAAAGATAAAAGTGAAACACTCGATGATTACTGTTAACAAATGTCATTCTCTGGGGCCAAATGAAGAAGGAGAGACCATCCTTTCACTGAATCCATTATCCTAATGAGATGATACTCTGCCTCAAAGGTGGACGAAAGACCTATGCTGACTTACTGCCAGTGATTAATAAAGAGATTACATAATGGTGGATGCTGCCTCTGCTTGATTAATTATCTCCTCCTAGATTCAGGCATTCTTTGCAATTTAGTAAGTAGTGTAATGACCAACCTGCTCCAAGTGGACATAAAAACATAAGGGGTCCCATGGGGAGTCAGCAGAGTCTGACACGTCACTTTGAGGCAGAACCAAGGTCCTCCCCGCCCCATATTTAAGCCAATCAAGGTATCCTGGTGTAGGAGGGTTATCTGTCTGTGTGCTACTTTCATTGGTTAATAAAGAAACTGCCTTGGCCTTCTAATAGGCCAGCCCTTAGGTGGGTGGAGTTGACAGAACAGAATTCTGGGAGGAAGAAAGCA
>LOJH01003266.1:17839-39578 GCA_001685095.1 Ellobius talpinus | reverse complement strand
TCCCTCTCTCTCCATTATGACAATTTGATGTATATAGCATATTCACGTATAAAATATATAATGGTCAAGTTATGGTAATTAATATTTCCATCTCACTAAATAGTGATTACTTGTTTGTGTTGGGAGCTTTGAACTCTTTTTCCCTTTTTAAGTATTTATTTTTAAAAGGATACGTATGTGTGCTGTCTGTGTATGTGTGAGTGAGTGAAGTGTTCTCGAAGGCCAGAAGAGGGCACCAGATCCCCTAGAGTTGGAGTTAGAAGCTGTTGTGAGCTGCCTGCTGGGAACTGAACTCAGGTCCTCTGCAAGAGCAGTACAAGCTCTCAACAGCTGAACGGTCCCTCCAGTCCCTTGCTAACAAAATGTACAGTTATAAACAACAGTCACTCTATTCGTAGCACTTCTCCATTTTCATTGTGAGAAATGTGACTTTGTTTGAATGGGCCCAGACCAGGGGATGAATCTCCAGAGTTCAATGGTGACGTGGGAGGAAAATGTGACTCAGGACCTGTGACGTGTGGGAAGGGAAAGACCCCTGCAGGGGAAATGCATTTACTTTCTGCATTAGCATAAGGCTGTGCAGCCTGCAATGATGAGAAGGCAGTGAAAATGGTCACAGGCGATGCCCATCTAGTGCCCAGACCCCGGTGCCAGTGAGTTGAACTTACTCCACTCAGCCCCCTCTGCTCCTCTCCACAATGTCCACAAATGCTGCTGTTGACTAAATGTCCTCACAGTTGGAAACTCGGGTCACTAGAGATGGAATATATCACACAAAGGAATGGCTGTCTTCCCTCTGGGTCTGAGTCGTTGGACAATAGAGCGTCCCTGCCAGCACCCTTTCCGTGTAACGTGCAGTCTGTAGAACTCATTCCGCAGACGCCCGTCTGCATTTCTGAAAATACTGGTGGGAAGGGACTTGGAGAGTGGGGTCTAGGGTGACCTCCTTTGATCCTTAGGATTGGGTGAGAACTTCAGTGTTCAGTTTCTGGGATGCAGTGGAACCTCTAAGGAACAGGGACTATTGTGAGATCTTTGCGTTAATGGAAGTGAGATTCCAGACTCTTCCTGTTAGTATTCAGGCACCTGTACTGGTCTGCCCTTGAGGTCCTCACAGGCTACGTCCTCAGCTGCAGCCACTAAGAGCACCTTCCGCGTGCCTTTGCTATGTTCCTTTTTAAAAGATGGACCTTGCCCAACTCCCGTCTCTTCCTGTCTCTCTGTCTCTCTCTCTCCTCCCCTCCCCTCCTCTCTTCTCTTCTCTTCTGCCACTCCAGTCCCCAGAGGATGGTCTCCCCTCTCCCCTTCCCCTTTTTCCCATTTACTTTCCCCCAATAAGAAAAGCTCTCCATCTGAGCTCGGTCGCATGGTGTCTTTCTCTCATGAGCCACTATTTTTTTTTTAAATTACAACACTCCTTGTTTCCCTTTTGTCCCCTAGCCATCAAGTAAGCAGTTTTTCTCTGCCATATATTCCGACTATGAGGTGCTGCTACCATGCTCCCGATCCAAAGCAACAACAAAGACTGAAACCTCCCAACTATCAGTCAAAACAAAACTTTTCTTTTTATAGGATAACTCGTGTATTTTAAAAAATAGATCTTAAAAATGTAATATGTGTGTGTATATGGTTATAGAATCTCTGTGTGAGCGTGTGTAATTGCATTTGGAGGTCTGAGGACAGCCTTGAGTCTTTGTTGGTCTCACCATCCACCTTGTGTGAGACAGCTTCTTGTTTGTTACAGGTGTTGTGTGATATTTTGATTGTGTTCTGACAAATAAAGCTTGCTTGGAGTCGGAAGGAAGAGCCAGCCACTAGCTGACCATAGAGGTTTGGAGGACTGAGGACAGCGAGAAAACAGGAAGTGGTAAGGTGGGTCTGAGAGAGGATCCTGGCCCTTTCGGGCTGGAGGAATGGAAGAGGTGGGAACTAACTGGCAGCTGCTCCCTCTTCTCTAATCGTTCAGGTTCTTACTCCAATATCTGACTCCTGATTTTTTATTGATAGAGATTAGATTAACGCTTCATGTGGGCATGTACACCATGGGGTCAGATCAGAGTCCCAGTTGAGCCTGGCAGAATCAGTCTTCTATCCCGGATGTTCCCTCATGCAAAGCTGCCCTCTCAGGCCATGGCAGAGAGATGTGAGAGTCCTTAGCAATCATACATGGTGAACTGAAACTGGTTTCTCAAGAATATTAGGGCAATTTTAAGGTGGGATAAGGCAGAGACAAAACTGAGAGAACTCCTTAGGAATCTTGTGGTGACACCTGCTTGTGTCCCCAAGATGGGAAATGGCTTTTATGGAAAATGTATTTCTAATATTCAAGGAAGAATCAGCAAGCTTCTGC
The DNA here is from genome assembly GCA_001685095.1 of Ellobius talpinus. Taxonomy (NCBI): domain Eukaryota; kingdom Metazoa; phylum Chordata; class Mammalia; order Rodentia; family Cricetidae; genus Ellobius; species Ellobius talpinus. The sequence continues at coordinate 37,228 of LOJH01003266.1, read as the reverse complement.
AGGCCTCTCTGAATTTCCAGTGAGTCAGCAAAAAGTCAACAAAAGGTTGACCAGTCCCTTCACTTAGCCTGCCCATGGCAGTCAGATGCTCAGTTACGGGGAAGCAAAGGAAAGTCTATACCAGGAAGGCTTCACTTTTGGCTGCTGTGAGGTCTCAAAAACAGTGTGTGACTAACAGTTCTGAGCTGCTGAGGCACCTTGAGGGGCAGCCTGTGCATTTTATGAGCCTGGGATCAAGGTGTGCCTGTTGTTTGAGTGAAAGAAGCCAGTATGAAAACCTGTGTTCTCTAAAGCACAGCTCTGAGTTCCGTGTGCTTTTTCTCCTGCGTTGCAAAATTCCCATTTTCCAACTCTGATCCATTGGCAGCTGTAGAGTGTGTTGAGGTTTCTGAGGCCCACACAGGCTGCCGAGGATCACTTTGTGCCCCAGGTGCCCCTAGTCAAACAGGAGAGGCAGCATCTCGCTCAAGCAGAAATTCGCCAGCTTTCGGGCACCTCCCTCCAGGATGGAACATAGGAACATAGTAGCAGCCTGTAAGTCTGCAAACATTCTGGAAGGAGCGCTCTCAGCCTCATGACTGAGGGGGAATCGCAGGTTGGGGGCTGGCATTGATGGGTTCTGTCCTCTGCACCACACTTCTCAAGCTGTCCTGCCTTGTTTTTTTTTTCTCAGATTATGGCAAAGACTCTGGGGTTCTTGACTTGACCTCTTTGCAGCTCTGGAACTCTAGAATCTTCTGGGCCCTGCTGTCCTGTTGAAACCTGACTAGGACACTCCACTTGAAGTTCCCGAGGTAGAGCCAGTTCCTGGGGGTTTTAGAACTTTGAGTAAATTCAAAACTTCGATTTACACTATGTGAAGTGATGGGAAAATTTATTATCTTACTGAGGAGACATCCAAAGGTAGGGTGGAGTCCAGAAATGCAGTGGGTCACTAAGAAATAGGCTCTCTCTTTCACTTCCCCTAGAGTGGCTTATCAGCTTGATATGACCTAGAATTACTTAGGAGACAAGCCTCTTGGCACACCTGAGAAGGATTATCTAGTTTTGGTTCATAGAGGTGGGAAAACACAACCTCTGTAGGTGACACCATTCCTTGGGTTGAGGTCCCAGAATGACTTCAAAGGAGAAAGCTGACTCAGAACAAACATCAGTTGTGATGGTCTTGCTGTGATGGTTAATATCACAGGATCTATGCTCACCCAGTGGGCAAGCCTCTAGGCACACCTGTAAGGGATTATTTCCTTTAGACTAGTGTCTGGGCACGCCTGTGAGGGATGACCTGGAGCAGGCCAATTGATGCAAGATCTCCCCTAAAGGAAATGACCAGCTGGTTGCCTTGACTTCCCCACCATGATAGACATTAAACACCCCAAACACACCCCTCCTTCATTAAGGTGATTTTCTCACGCTATTTTATCACACCAAGGAGACAACTAAATGATTAATACAGCTTGACCCCCAAACTTTGCCACAGTGGAGTGTCTGGTGTGAATCATCATGGCTAACTTTCTTATCAAGAGCCCTCAAGTGAAGACAAGTTCCTTTCTTTCATCTGTTTCTTTAAAGAAAAAAATTAAATCCATTTATTTATTGTATATATAAGGGGCATGCATGTGGAAGTCAGAGGAGTTCGGAGACTCGTGCCTTTCCACACTGAGCCGTCTCAGGCTCTTTCACAAATACTGCTTGTATTTATGCTTTATCTCCCCCTCTTGTGGGAGCTACAGATTCACCGCTCACTGCACCTATATCATTCCTCACCATCCAACAAGGACAATATAGTCAGTATCTAATCTGTTGGATTGTTACAAAGCTAAAGCAAGATTCTGGTCCTGAACACTTTGATTGGGGGGAACGTGAGTCAAATAATCCCAAGATAACTCTGAAGTTTTTCTTTATTAAAAAAGGAAACTTGTGGAATAGGAACAGAGTCGAATATCCACAGGAAGAAGAAAGGCGAGCAGGTGGGACTGCAGTCTTTGGGTACCCTGAAGCCATGCCTCAACCTGGTCCAGCCTCTCAAAGGCCATTGGCTGAAGGAGGTTCCCCATCACCTCCTCCTTTTATTTAAATAAGGGAGTTTCAAACCCAATACAAAACTATATACAATAAGAACAGATATCAAGTATAAAAATTAGAATTATAACCAGCATAAAAAATACTAAGCAAGGAACATATGCTGAATGTTTTAATAATCATTCTATCCTAAGGATTCTAAGTCTTGTATTAGAAATGGCTTAGCTAAATCATAAGAGAAAAGTAACTATGACTATCTAATCTTCAACCCCATCAAAGGTCTGAGAAGGGAGAGAATATTACTTGAGTAGGCAGGAAGTGTAATCAAGCAGCTTCGAAAATGTGCAGTAGATGACAGAGACAATTGGCTACCTGAGCAATCACCCAAAGTCTCATTTGCAACATTGGAGCAATCAACTTTGGCTAAGGCCTAGAGTAACTGACAGACCATTTTCAGAGTCAGGAATTTTTTTTTTTTTCGACACTTACTCTGTCTTGATAAGGTTTGGCAGTCTTTTTTTTTTAATCCTGCATTTGTCAGTGGTTGATGCATGGGCAGTTCCTTTCCCAAAGGCCAGTTTTGCCAAGAAGGAAACAAGATCCAAGTGGAGTGTCATCGGTGGTCAGGTCAACATTCTCTCAGGAATAGATCAGTGCTGCCAGGAGCAATCCTGTTTCACGTGAATAGAACTCCAAATTATGTAAATGACATGTTCTATAGTTCTTTGAAGTGGTTCAAGATTACCTGTCTATGTAGAATACAATCTCTAGGTATCTAAAGAACCTGATTAGTCTTACTATAAGTATGACAAACATGAATGACTATTGACCCATAATAATACTTAATACCTTTATAACTTTAAGACTTCATACTAAACAATCTTTAAACAACTGTGTAGCAATTGAGGACAATGACCTTAAAATGTAAACAATGTACAAGTATCTGGATCAGAGGTACAAATGTATAATGCAATATGATAAATATATCCTAAAATTGTATCAGTATGCAAAATGTCTTAAACAGGTAGAAACAAGCATGCATACATTCTGACAAAATAACTTTGCATAGGTGTACAAATATTATAAACAGAAATAGGAGTATATTTAAGATAACAAATATAATTTGAGCCTATATCAATATACAAGAATCTATCCCAATGTAAACTGTCTGTAAATAATAGCTCACAAGTATTCACTCTATTACTATATTATTAATAGTGTGAGTAAGCTTACACTAATCTATCCCATTCAATTCCCCCTTTTTTTTAAAAAAAAGGATCTCTGAGCCTACATAATTTCACCCCAACCCCCAACCCTATATCAGTAATAATCAACCCCTAAATGATGTCCTTAATCCTAAGGACAAACTTTGTTGGGAGAGGGGGCATCTTCTTTTGAATTACTTCCAGATGTCATGGGGGTAACGTTCTTTCTATGGGATCCTGTAAAAGTAAAATGATAGTTAAGTTTCGAGACTATTGTCTGGTAAATTGCAAATAATCTCTGAATAGTAGATAGTGTTTTTCTGAGTTTCCTATTTGGAGTTCTGGCCAGAATGTTGTAAGAAGGTTTATCATTTCAGCTAACCAAGTTCGAACCATCTTGAGCAGCTGATACCCCAAATCAGTCTTAAAGTAGCACTCTCAGCATCATGACGTCATATCAACTAGGTAGACTCAATTGTGGTGAGGCCCCATTTTCTTCCTGGAAACTTCAAAGATTACTGCAGGAAAATCTACTGTTCACTGTGGAAAACTTAAACATTATTCGTATAGACATGTATTTAACAAAAGATACAATATAGACAAAATAGGTATGAACAAAAGGTCCCTATGCAAGGTCACCACATACTGACCCTAGGTTCAGCCAGGAATGAATCTGATTTACAACAAAGCGCAGAGCCAGTTCAGGTCAGCTTGCAAAATTCTCTCATTTGAAGAGAAATTTTTGTTTAGTTTGGCTTGGTCAGTGGCTGTCTATGTGTCTCCCTCTTTGTGGGAAGGAGCACCTCTGAATCCTGGCCCCTACCATTGCCACATGAATTGAAGCCCCTGCCAATTGCCACACAGGCTGAAGCCCTGGCCATTGCCACACCGACTGAAGCCCTGGCCATTGCCACACCGACTGAAGCCTTGGCCATTGCCACACCGACTGAAGCCCTGGCCATTGACACACCGCCTGAAGCCCTGGCCATTGCCACACCGACTGAAGCCCTGGCCATTGCCACAACGACTGAAGCCCTGGCCATTGCCATACAGGCTGAAGCCCTGGCCATTGACACTCCGACTGAAGCAGCCTCTCAGCTCCAAGGTCTGTGATGCTTCCACATAGTCTGGACCCCTAGATCTCCATCTTTCTCTTCCTTTTTATCTCTCCCTTCCCCGCTCACCCTTTGGAAGGATTTTACAGAACAAGACCAATTACACATGTTTTATTGTAAATAAGGAATTTTAAAATCTTATATTTGAAAACCCTGTTTTTATATATTAAGTGCCCGTTAGTGATTAGATATGCAACATTTTTTTTCTTTTTTTGGGGGGTGCGGTTAGAGGCAAGGTTTCTCTGTGTATTCCTGGCTATCCTGGAACTCTGTAGACCAGGTTGACCTTGAACTCACTGAGATGCACCTGTCTCTGCCTCCCAAGTGCTGGGATTAAAGGTGTACGCCACCACTGCCTGGATTATTTTCAAATAATCACTCCAGTCAAACTAAACAACATACCTATCACTCATATCACACTATTTTCTTATTTTGTATGTGTGTGGTGTAATGAAGATCTAGCATCTTAGATTCAAGTATACAGTGCTGTGTTAAGTGTAGTTACCTGCTCCCAAAGTTATCCACCTTCCTTATTCCACAGCTGAAACTTTGTAACTCTGACCAATGCCTCCCACTGCCACCTCCCCCCACCCCTATCGCCTTGACTCTGGGTAGCCAGCCTTGCATCTCCCAAATGCTCCAACCTCTCCCTTGAACATTCCCTCACTATCTATGCTGACGTTTTCCTCGTTCTTGTCCATGAGTTTAGAGAATAGCATATAGTACTATCTATAAAAAAGTTAAAGATACACATTGATTTCATGAAATCACAGCAGTGTCTCTTTCTGCAACTGGCTTGCTTGACTTAGCACAGAAGATGATTCAATTCAAACAAGTTAAAGACAGAAGTAAGGAAATCAGTGCAGGACCCAAAGAAGAAAGCCGGGAACACAGATGGCAATCAACAACATGCAAGAAAAGTTCAGCAAGGAACTTGAGGTTTAAGAAAGGCCGATCATTGTGGTGCGTACCTTCAATCTCTGTGCTTTGGAGGCAGAGACAGGAAGATCTCTGTGTGTCTTGGCTAGATTTTTGCCAACTTGACACAAGCTAAAGTCATATCAGAAGAGAGAACTTCAGTTGAGAAAATGCTTCCATAAAATTAGGATTAGTGATCAGCCCACTGTGGTTAGGGCCATTCCTGGGCTGTTGGTCCTGGGCTCTATATAAGAAAGCAGGCTGAGCAAGCCAGTAAGCAGCACCATTCTTGGGCTCTCTGCATCAGCTCCTGTCTCCAGGTTCCTACATTATTTGTGCTCCTGTCTTCCTTCCCCGATGAACAGTGATACAGAACTGTATGCCAAATAAACTCTTCCCTTCCTAGTTTGCTATCTGGTCAGTGTTTCATTGCAGCAATAGAAACCCTAACTAAGACACTGCAAGTTCAAGGCTAACATGGGCTACATAGCAAGTTCCAGACCAGCTAGAGAGTTGTATAGAGAGACCCTATCTCAAAAACCAACCAAAAAAGTTAAAAAGAAAAGAAAGAAAAAATTAGAAATGGAAAGAAAAGGATTGCAAAAAACTCAATGATTCAAGTAAAAACTATAGTGGAAAGAATTGCTAACAGACTCAGCCCAACAGGGGAAATGATATCAGGTGGAAGACATGGTCAAAAACATACTATATTCAAATATTGATAAAGAAAAAAAGCAACATTACCAGAATGCCCAAGAATTCTGGGAGATGATTAAGAATCTACCGAATAGGAGAAGAATCCGAGATAAAGGGATAGAGAATCTCTTAACAGAAATCATAACAGAAAAGTTCACAATTTTAGAGAAAGTGGACACCCAAACACAAGATGAATTTAGGGCTTCAAACAGATACAACAAAAATGTCTCTGAGAGGCACTGTAGAAGAGACAAAAGAAATAGTATGGAAACAATATTAAAAAGACAAAGAAACAGTATCAAAAGCTATAAGGAAAAGACAACTCAGCTCCTAAGAGAAGCTAATGTGGGGGAAGCAGGATGGGGAGGAGGATGGGGGAGTCCAGAAGTGGGCATGGGGTTCTCTGGAGCTGGAATTGTAGGCCATTATGAACCACCCGACATGGGTGCCGGGGACCGTTCTAGGTCTTTTGCCGGAAGAGTATACATTCTTACCTGTTGAGCCACCTTTTCAGTCCCATAATGATTATAATTTATGAAGGTCACCAGCAGACAAGAAAAAATATGCAAATGTACCCCTCCCCACCCCATTTCCCTTTCCCTATAAAAACACTGTAAATTGCCAAGAGTCTTCTGGTGACTTCTTGCATTTGGCACTGGTTTGATTGGTTTTGGCACCCGTATTGGAGTGACTCATGAGAGAATACTGTGGGGCTCCTTACTCGCAGATGGAGCGGTGCTTGCTAACTCAACGACAGCAATTCCGCATGCTTATAATACTGCAGGAATTTGCTGTTGGTGGGCCAATGAAAACAAACACGTCCAAGCAAAGAGAGCCCAGTGAATACAGAGTTGCAAGAGGATAAAAATTAAAACACACATGGCAATTTAATGTGCAGTCAAAAGGGTGGAAGTGGAGACTCTTGTGTCCTTTATTGAAATATACATCTTGGGGCCAGTGAAATGGCCCAGCAAGTAGATGCTGTCTGCCAACCCCGACAATCTGCACTTAGTTGGTCTTCCTCTTCACTTCCAGGCCTTCAGGAGGTAAGCGGTATGCTCTACCAGGTGTTCTCCCTCCAGCATATGCTGTGTTTCCCATCACGATGTACTCCAAAATACTGTGTACTCACATGTCTAAACACAATGATGCCAAGATACCATGAACTAGAACCTTCCAACCAAAGCCCAAATCCAATTTCTGTCCTTTTGGATTAATTTCTCAGGTATTTCTTCACAGCAATGGCAAACCATCTGACCTACCACTGTTAAATCTTTTGTTTTCCTTTTCTGGTACTCATTAAACGTGGTTGTAGTAAAATGCATAAACATAAATTTTCTCTTTAATCATTCTATATGTATGATTGGCAGTGATTGATTTCAAGCTATTGTGCAGTCATCACCACTTCCTTTGACAGCCCCTTTTCTCTACCCCAAGTACACTGTGTATACATAAAGCTGTAATTGTCCATTCCATCCTACCCCAGGCCTTGCTAGACCCTATTGCTCTCTGTATAAATCTTCTGATTCCAGAAAGTTCTGTAAGTAGAATCACATAGTATTTGTGTTCGGCTTATTTAATTCATCACATTGTTTTCTTTTTTGCATGAATGTATGCCTGAGGACATGCTTGTAAAGGTGTCTGTAAATACATGTACATACATGTACAAATGTGTTAGTGCAGATGGAAGCCAGAGGTGAACGGACACAGGATGTCTCCCTCTAACAATTTGCGGTCTGTCTATCTTTCTCTCTCTTTCTTTTTTGTTTTTTCCCTTTGGAGACAGGCTTTCTCTGTGTAGCTATGTTTGTCCTGTATCTCAGTTGATAGTCCAGGCTGGACTTGAACTCACAGAGATTTGCCCACCTCTGTCTCCCAAGTGCTGGGATTAAAGGCATGTGCCACCACCCCCCTGCCCTCCAACACTCTAACAATCAGAAAAGGAAATTAAGGAAAAAAAGGAAATTAAGTTCAAAGAAGCATCCAAATGACTAAAATACTTAGTAATGAGTTTAACAAAAAAATTATAAAATTGTACTCTGAAAACTGCAAACTATGCTCACAGAAAACAAAATAGCAACAACAACAACAAAAATGATCTTAGGGGCTAAGAGGTGGTTCAGAAGTTAAGAGCACTGGCTATTCTTACAGAGGACCCAGGTTTGATTTCCAGTTACATGACTAGTTGAAAATGTCTATACTTCTAGTTCAGGGAATCTGACTCACTTCTTCTGGCCTACTTGGGAACTGCATGCATGTGGTGCACAAACGAAGGCAAAACACTTGTATGCACAATAGTTTAAAGCAAGATTAAAAAAAACTCAGGATCATATATTGGGGTTCAATCTCAAAATCCAAAAGAGACAGCAACAGCTCGAACATATATTTCAGTCTGAAATATCAACCTAACATAAAAAAAATCACATTTTGCACTGTGTGTCTGAGAGAGGTCTTCACATCTAATATTACTCTCTAGGACAGGGATTAAAAGCATGCACCACAGGGATTAAAGGTGTGTGTTACCATAATCTAGTCTATAAGGTTGATCAGTGGCACTGTTTTACCCTCAGATCTTCAGGTAATCTTTAATTAGTAAAAAAAAAAAAAAACAATTGAAATGTCACTACATATTCGCTTTTTATCTAAAAAAGAGACTAAAACAAATATAAGAAAATTATATAAAATAAATACAACGACTATATACAACATATACAGGCATTAAATATGTAAACATTTGACAAATTCAGAACAATTATTTCACATCTATCATATTTTGGTGAGTTTAATGTCTTATTCATAATTGACTTTGTATCATAATTTGCTTTCTGTGTCTGGAAAACTAGAACTGTAGCTATCCAATCCTCAACTCCCTCAGAGACCCAAGAAGGAAATAATAGGAACTGAGTAAGCAGGAGATGCAAGCAGGCGACTTCCAAAGCATGGAATGACAGAAAACAGCTGGCTGCCCGGACAGTCACCCAAACCGAGTTCCTCAGCAGCATCGGGGCATCTGTCTTCAGCCTTCAGGCCTGGCATATGTGACAGGCTTTTCTGTGAAGCAGGATATTCTGTGTCCTACTTGTCTCTTTAGGACAACATCCTGACAGCAGTCGAGGCAGGGGCATCTTCTTGCCCAGTTCCTTCCTTTTTGCCACAGAGTAAGTAAACTCCATGTGGAGTTTCTTCCATGTCCATTATCTTCTCTGAAGTAGATTGCTGCTTCCAGGAGCAGACATGTCTCTTGTCACAAAAAAGAAGAACCTAGGTTATTAAAACCTTTAAACTGCCATATTCTGTGGATCCCTGAAGTGTTTGAATAGACCTATCCATCTTAATTATCTTTGTTTGACCTTGAAAACATACCCAGTATGACTACAAGTTCAATTACACTAGGTGATTCACTACTAACCTATATTTCTCTAATATTCCAAACAGTTAATATTAATGATTTTCAAAGTCTAGATATTTGTATTACATAATTAAATGACCTGTATAGGTACAATACCTCAGACAAGATTTTAAATCTTATTTTGCCATAATTGATCTCAAGTTTGTGTCAATATACACAATTTGTTTACAATATACAAAAGTAAACCAATGAAAAACACTTAAAGCAAATGAGCGCTAAAACCTGGATCAATAATCTATTTTTATTTCTTATCTTTTATATACCTATTTTCTCTTCGTTCCTTTCTCATTCTCTCTTCTCTCTCTCATTCTCTCTCTCTGTCTCTCTCTCTCTCTTTCTCTCTGTTTCTGTCTCTCTCTCTCTCCTTCTCTTTCCCAATTTTGGGTTTTTAACCCAGAGTTTCAAAGTAGCTATGGAGCCAGTCCTGGAACTGGCTCTGTAGACCAGGCTGACCTTGAACTCATTAAGATCAGCCTGCTTTTGCCTCCCAAGTGTAGGGATTAAAGGTGATTGCCTCCAATGCCCAGGCTTTGTTTCACAAAACAAAAACCTTGAATCTAATCAAATATCCTTTCTTTAGCTTTTTTCCTGACCATTACCAGAATAACTTGTAACTAACCATTAAACAAAATCAAAAGTCTGCAATTCATTTTTGGGGAGAGGGAGAATAGGGGCATAGTTTTCTAGGCTACTTCCTGATAATTGGGTGCTGACTTTTTTTTGAATGACAGAACAGTTTTGTTATAGCAAACCAGATAAACAGTATTCCACTGAAACTGAACAGCTAGCTGACATAATATGGTTGAAATTAATCCTTCAAGACGGACAAAAAAAGTGTAGTTATTTAGATTGAACCAAGATTGGTTCAGGACCTAGGTAACTGCATTTCAGAAGGAGCAGCAAATGACTCGTTCCCAGCAGTTAGGTTGCAAATCATCTCCCACCCCTGTTCTTCAGCCACATCAAATGGCTTCTTCTACACTAAATGTGTACGAGCATTTTGGACAAAACACAAAGCCAACATAAGTTAAAAAATCTTATTTTAGGGTGGATATTTAAATATGCAACTCAGCATGTCATATGCAATGTGAATGAGCAAATCAAAGTGGCCGCCATGTGTAAGCCATTGGTGACCCAGTAGCAGTATCAACATTTACAAATTACCACCCTCACCATCAACATAGCACACACGCCTTCAGTTTAGGTAAGACCAGACAGCTTTTAAGGAAGATGTAGAGCTCTAACCCAGAGAGCACACATCAGTGAGAACTCTGGCTCCTTCTGGGAACTCTCTCTGGGATCATAAGGTGACCAGAAGAAATATTAAACTGACTGAGTACACGGCAGGTGAGGCAGAGACTGGAAAAAACGTTCTCCTCACAGGGCCAACCCATTCCTGCTTAAACCCTAGTGTGGGTGACTGGATAAACAAGAAAACAAACTCAACCAATCAAAGGAAAATGGGGTTTATTTCACACAGGATCGAAAGGTCGACGGAACAGAGCAAAGGCACCCACTGGTGACAGGGGGGCCCACAACCCATCGTGTGAGTCCTTCCGGCCTCAGTCATAGTCCTTCTCACGTGTGCTCAAGGCCATTTCTTCATAGGCACAGAGGTGTTGACTTTCCCAAGAGTCTAAGAGGTCGGGAGACAGGCAGGCAGGCTTCAGTCATTGGTTTTAGGATCTGTCTGTGCCATGTAGGCATCCAGCTCAGCATCCAGGTGTCCTCTGTGTTGGACATGTATGCATCCAGTTCGTCGTCCAGCTGCTCCTTGGTCAGTTCAGAGTGAGTGAGGGCACCTCTCCCTCGAGCACGGCATCCAAAGTTCCCTCTTCCCAGACCTATCACAGCCAGACCTCTACCACCGATTCTGCCACGACCCACAGCTCCACGCCCTACGCCCCCTCTCCTAGGACCTCCACGACCGAACAGCACCTCTTCTTGAGTCCATTCGTGGGGCAGCAAAGTCTTGTTCACGTTGGAGGAGCTGGCTTCGACCTCGGAGCGACAGCCCGCCCCTAAGCAGCCTTCTGGAGGCAAGTCCTCCATGTAGTCTTCCTCCTCGGGGAAAGCCTCTCTGGATTTTGGGTAGGCCTCGTCCTCCAATCGCTGCCCTGGACAGGGCACCTATGGGACGGCCTAAAGGCGCCTGGATGTCACTCTTCTTACCAAGGTGCTGCTTAAGTTTTAATGCTGCCTGGACAGAGGGTCTGTTCTCCATCTGCTGGGCCCGCCTTCTGCTTCTGGCATTGGCTCTCTGCTGCTGCTGCAGTGAAGCCCGAATAGTCACTGGCATGGGCTGTTTGTTCTCCAGCATAATAGTAAAGCGCTCATTTAGAGACAACTTGGTGGTTCTTTTTAGCACCACTTTTTGGGCTGACTGTGCAGCCATCTTCAGATCCTGAGGATCCATGGAGATTGATGCCACGGCTCCACTGGCACAAGCTGCTGGCGGGTTGGCTGAGCCTGAGCTGACCATGACCGCTGAGGTTAACTTGCTTGGCAGTTGTGTTAGGCACTTGCCTAAAGGGTATGATGCGAAGCTTACTCCTGGTGGCTTGGCTACTTAGTCCACCGACCCTTCTCCTTTTCAGGCCTGTTCTTTTCTTCCTTTTCTTTGTACCAGCCGGTGCTGCCAACTCCAGCTTGCTACCTCCAGGTGTCTCAGAATTAGACTGTGTGTCTGAGAGAGGTCTCGACCCCTTCTTATATTCCTCTGTATGGGTGGGACTAAAGGCGTGCACCATTGGGATTAGGGTGTGTGTCAGGGTGTGGCTATTAGGATTAAAGGTGTGTGTAGTCATAGTCCGGTCATTAAGGCTGATTAGTGGGACTCTTTTACTCTCAGATCTTCAGGTAATCTTTACTTAATAAAATACATTTGAAAGTCACTACATTTCCCCCTTTCTGTCTAAAAGAAAAGAGAAGGCTGTAACTCATATGTGCTTATACAATAAGTACATAAACATCAATAAATACATCAACAACGCCTAGTCCATTTGCATTTCAAATATTCAGGGAAAAGATTTCACATCTATCCTATCTAGGTTGGTTCAAAGTCTTATCCGTAATTGAATTTCTACCATCATTTGTTTTCTGTGTCTGGAAAACTAGAACTATAGCTATCAAGTCCTCAACTACCTCAGAGACCCAAGAAGGATATAACAGGAACTGAGTAAGCAGGAGGTGCAAGCAGGCGAGTTCCAAAACATGGGATGACAGAAAACAGCTGGATCCTGGACAGTCGAGTTCCTCAGCAGCATTGGGGCATCCACCTTCAGCCTTCAGGCCTAGGATATTTGACAGGCTTTTCTGTGAAGCAGGATACTCTGTGTCCTGCTTGTCTCTTTAGGACAACATCATGTTAGCAGTGGAGACAGGTGCGTTTTCTTGCCCTGTGGGATTAAAGGTGTCTGTTACCATTACCTGGTTTTAAGGCTGACCAGTGGGACTGTTTTATTTTCCGATCTTCATGTAATCTTTATTTATTTCAATACAATTGAAATGCCACTATAAAAGTTAAACTGAAAAATATTTAATTCATCAATGGCAGCACATAGCCCTGAATCTGAAATCATCAAACTGTGGTAAAATGTTAGTTACTTCTCAGCAAGATTTGGAAGTGTCTCCTGGTGTTTAGTGTGGCTCCCTGTTGAACAGACTGATCCTAAATTTCATGTATACACATGAGGCCATAGCATCTGCAGCAATCTTGAAGAGGACAAAGCAATGCTCCCTCCCCTGTGACTGATATCAGAAAAGCACAGATCCATAGGAAAAACATGGCAATTCAGAACCAGCACAAAACAGTATGTACAGAACAGAGCTGAGAGTGAGAAATTAACCCACACATCCCTGGTCAACTCCCTTTATCAGAGTTCTAGGACCACTCAGTGAGGCATGATGCCTTTCTGCAGGTGGTCTTAGGATGACTTGACAGACACAGAAAAACACAGTTGATTATATTAAGCTAGATCAAAAGTCAATTTAGGCCTAGCAGTTGTGGCTCACGCCTTTAATCCCAGCACTCGGGAGGCAGAGGCAGGCAGATCTCTGTTGGTTCAAGTCTAGTCTATAAGAGATAGATCCAGGACAGGTGCCAAAGCTACTGAGAAACCTGTCTCAAAGAACAACAACAAAAAATGTTAACTCAGAATAGATGGCTCTATTTCATTATTAGAACATTCACCTAATATACATGAAGCCTTGGGCTCCACCTTCTAACACACAAAAATATAAATATAAGAGCCCCAACTATAAAATGTTAATTTCACTTAGCCCATCCCTCTATTGTATACTTAAAAGAAGCAAGAACATTTTTCTGTACAAAACCTTTCTCACAAATTTTTATAGCCCCGTTGTCTAAAATAGCTAAGGAGGGGCTGGAGGTATGGCTTAGCGGTTAAGGGCACATGCTGTTCTTGCAGAGGACCCAGGCTCTGGCTCCAGGGAATCTGGTGTCTTCCTCTGGATTCCCTGGGCACTTGCATAAATGTGGCACACACAAATTCAAGTAGACACACACAAAGACATATTTTTTTAAAACTTAAAATGAAAATAGTCAAAAAGTGAAAACTGCCCAAATGCCAATCCAATGGCACATAGGCATCATATAACAATCTATGCAGTGGAAAATTGTTTGGTAATAATGAAAAAAATTAAAAAATGAAACCACGATGCATGGCATAGTGATCCTCCTGCCTCTGGAGTGTTGGCTTTATAGGTATGTGCCACCACGATTTGTGGTGTATCTGACATTTCGGAGAACTGCCAGGGGAATGCCCAGGAGTTAGTTTCCCTAAAATCATTAACATCTATTCAAACTCATATCTGTCATTTTATTCATTGTAAGGCCATAGACGTCCTCAACTTCTCCCCATCCCCAGTGACTCATGACATCATTTGAATCTGTCGTGTGGTATTGATGGACAGGAAGGCCATTCTGGTTGTAAATACTGACAAAAGAAGTTGGGTTTTTCCAAACAGGATGAACACTTTGCCTGAAAGCAAGATTGTAACAATTGGCTTCTCATCTCCCACACTGAGGTCTAGTAGAGTTACAAAAGGGTAAGAAACCACTTTGATGATATTCAGGGGTGAGTTATTTTGTCCAGGGAAATCTTTAATGATTACACTTGATGTTCAGGCTTGGCCATGTCATATAAATCTTCCTTGAGAAAGAGAAGAGCTGGAAATTTCCTTCTTTGGCATGGCATGAGCTAATGGCACTGTTGACAGTGACCTTATCAAGATCTGAGCCAGTATCCATCTTATCTGTCTCTAGATGCTGTTCCTTTCCTTGTGCAGCATGGGGTGTGTGTGAAGTTGTGCTCACCCATGCATGGGCATGTGGAAGGCAGAGGAGGATGCCCGTTGCATTCCTCTATGTTCTCCACCTTAGTTTTTAAGACACGGTCTCTTATTAAATCTGAATCTCTTACTGTATCCATTAGGGTGGCTGTCCAAAGAGCTCCTGGAATCCATCTGTTTCCCCCACCTCCAACATTGGGGTTACAGGTACTCATGGCTATGTTTGACTTATGTCTAGGTGCTGGGGATTTGAACTCAGTCAGGTACTTTTGATTTCAAAGCAAACACACTCAGCCACTGAGCCACCTCCCCAGCCCCAATGCTATTTCTTAAAAAACTCTTCCTGGACCACTGAGTGGCCAGCACCTCCCTCCATGTGGTTTATTTTGTTTCGTCCTAGCCTGAGCAGGACATTTCTGTGAACCTCTTGCAGGTGACAGTTTCTATCTTGAATCAGAAATGAAGTCAGACAGCTGGGCCAGCACACTGGGTGACACTGATGTTTTCTGAGCTTTTTCTTTTTCAGCGAAATCAGAAACCCTTTACCCTATACATAAAGGATTAGAGTAAATTGGAAATAAAGTTTAGTTTTTAATAGAAATTCTACTTTGCAGGATTTCTTAACTAATATATTTTAAAAGAAAAAAATAGCCAAGCTATAAAAAAGGTCCTCAGTCGCACCACTTTTTAACTGGGGCACCAAAACCTGGAAACTAAGCACATGAAAATGAATGAAGGGCAGTGCAATACACTATTGCATATATTGGAGGTGTATATTGCACACATGTGTGGAAATAGATTCATACATGCAATGGTATTGAATGCTTTATAGCTATTAAAAAGAAAGAGGGTGGGCTCTGTGTCCTAGCACAGATTTCCCCCAAACACCTTTCTGTATGAAAGCAAGCCAGAGAAGCCCCTCATTTATGAAAATTTAAAGCCCCATGTATGCATCTGGGAGTGTATGAGAGGCATGTATTTTGGTGTATACAAGCAAATGTTCCTTGTAGAAAGTGAATTAGCAAATAAGAAAGCGGACCATCACCCTTCCTGTTACAGTATCTTGTGGTGGATGCCAGGGCATTCATGTGTCTTTTATAATTCAGCATGGGAAAGGGACATTTGGCAAGTGGTCTCTGCTGTAGAATATTAATGTAAGATGTGTTACAATCGTTTATGCTATGGAATATTTGTTTAATGATACAAAGATATGTTTCCCTCTTTTATGTTGCCTTTGTTTGATTCTGTAAAGCTGTGTTACTTTGCTTGCCTAAAACACCTGATTGGTCTAATAAAGAGTTTATCGGCCAATAGCTAGGCAGAGGAGGGACGGTGGGGCTGCCAGGCAGAGAGAATAAATAGAAGGAGAAATCTAGGCTTGAGAGAAGAAGAAAGAGAGGAACAAGAAAAAGAGAGGGTGATGCCAGGGGCCAGCCACACAGTCAGCCATGCAGTAAGCAGGAAGATAGGGAAAAAGCCCACAGGCAAAGCGTAGCTAAAGAGAAAGAGGATAATTTAAGTTAGAAAAGCTGGCTAGAAACAAGCCAAGCTAAGGCCCAGGCATTCATAAATAAAAACTGGTTTCCATGCATTTATTTGGGGGCTGGATGGCGGACCCCCAAAGAGTTTTTTTTAAAAAAAGAACCCACTACAGTTATCTTTAGAGATTGCAATTATGAACTAGGTGGTAATGGCATACGTCTTTAATCCCAAAACTCAGGCAGAGGCAGGCAGATCTCTGAGTGTGAGGCCAATGTGTTCTATAGAGTTAATTCCAGGACAACCAGGGTTACACAGAAAAGCCCTGTTGAAAGAAAGAGAGAGAGAGAGAGAAAAGAAAGAAAGAAAGAAAGAAAGAAAAGAAAGAAAAAAAACCAAGAGGGCAGATTTTAGTATTTAACTGTTTTTTGAAAATAGCTTAAAAATGATAGATCTCAAGGCTCTTCCAGACTAACAAGAAAGATGATGCTCCTGTATCTCTTGAGCTGGTACGTGAGACGGGCTGGGCTCAGAATCCACAGCAGTTAGGAGCAGACAGCTGTCTCTGATGTGAAATGTGATAATGTGAGATGTTAGAATGAGGGCTTTGTGTGCGCGTGTAGCACTGTTGAACACACCCACAAATCTGCACGTGGAAGCCAGAGGGTGATGTTAAGTGTCTTCCTCAGTTACTTTCCACCTTATTTTTTGAAACAGCATCTAGAGCTCACGGATGGGCTAGACTGGCTGGCCAGTGGGCCCCTGAGATCTCCCTGTCTCTTCCTCCAAGTGCTAGGATGACTTCCATGCACTGCAGATACCCAGTTTCTATTGGGTGCTGGAGGCCCAAAAGCAGGCACTTGTGTTTATGCAGCAAACACTTGACCCATGGAGCCATCTTTGCGGCCTGAAACAGGGCTTTAAAAAACATACTAGAGGAAAAAAATTAAGCTAAAAATGTATATATACAGGGATCCTAAGGAGATAGCTTAGTTGGTTAAGTATTTGACAGGCAATCAAGTCTTGAGTTCAATCCCTAATCCCTAACAGTGGCATGTGCTTGGAATCCCAGGTTTGGGGGGGGGCAGGGCATATCCCTGGGGATTGCAGCCAGCCAATTTAGTCCAATGGGCTAGTGCCAGGTGCCAGTAAGAGACCCTGTCTCAGAAAACAAGGTAGACAGCTCCTTAGAAACGACACCCAAGGTGGACCTCTGACCTCCACACATACATGTACACATGTATATACACACAGCCCAAATGATAAATAAATAAATTTTTAAATCTTTGGAAGACTTAAAGACAGCTTGGCTTGCCACAGTTTCCCTCTCATAGTGCACTTGTCAAAGTCATCCATTTCCTTCCTTCCCCCGGCCCCCCCACCAAGACGACCATCTCTGTGGTCAAAGTTACTTGAACAGAGTCCTATATATCCAGTTAATATACAGTGACCTTCTGTTCTCCCGTGACCGCACCCAGCTCTGCAGATAATGCAAAGTCCATACAATCTGCACGGCCCCTTGACTGATTGATTATCCAGTCAGGCTGATGCTGACCGCGGTGTTTATCACTTTTGTGAAATTGATGATTGCCTCAAAAGTGGGTCTTCTTTGCATCCAACGGGCCTGGGCCTGGGAAGCAGTTTCCACTCAGCTCTGGGCTTTTCTCTGATTAAAAATACACTACCCTGTTTTTCTTGAATTTCAAAGATAAATTGATAAAATTGTTCAGCAAGA
Organism: Ellobius talpinus; assembly: GCA_001685095.1. Lineage (NCBI taxonomy): Eukaryota > Metazoa > Chordata > Mammalia > Rodentia > Cricetidae > Ellobius > Ellobius talpinus. The sequence continues at coordinate 19,339 of LOJH01003266.1, read as the reverse complement.
AAGAAGTGTGCCAGGCTTCATGTGTGATTTCCAAGGAGTTTTGTGTCTGGTAGCAGGAGAAAAAGAGGCCATGAAGGTGGTTTTGGACAGGGACAGTAGGCTTCCGCAAGGACAGGGGCTCTGGGTCTATGTGCTTTCTGAGTTCTGAAACACGTATGAGCATCCTGTTTACTAAAAGTTGTTTCAGGAGGGTGTGCCAAGTGTTGCCATAGGACACAGCTTCAGAGGAGGATGCTAACGATCCTTTGTAGGAACTCACTTTTGCAGAACACATGTCAGTTAAATATACCCATGGCTGAAAGTCCGTGACCTTGAATTTGATCTTGAGTGGACTCTTGGGAGTACCAGCTGAAGGTTACCTGGTGACATCATAATTCCCACTCACCCCAGTGCATGGATGTCCTGCCTCTCCTAATCTTGTGAATCTCCCTGAGTTTCTGTTCACTCTTAGTCTAGTTTAGTGTTAACTCTAGCTCAGAGGTGCTTGAAGTGCTGTTTTAGGCTTCAACCTCATTGCCTTTTTTGGTTTGTGATAAACTGAGTAGTATTTCCCTCTGAACCCACTTGAATATTGGAAAGCTGTAACCAAAGTAGAGAACTTGCTTGAACTGAATTGTGCTTCTTCAAAAGCCCTGGCAGTTGATGTCTTACTGTCTTCTGACTTTGGAGACTCAGAGATTGAGTACCTTCCATGACCCTTTGTCTCCATGCATCCTCGAATATAAACAATCTGTCACAGCCAAACTCCGGCTCCACAGGAGCGAAGTGGGGCAGGAGAAATGATTTCCAAGGGGATGTGTCCTTCTGACCACATTTTACTCTGCATCTCCTAGCCCAGGAAAGGTTGTCAGCACTGGTGTTCATTGTTCCTGCTTATGATCTCACTCAAGTTAAACATCTTTAAAACTATAAACTGGGGTCTAGGGAGATGGCCCAACATAGTAAAGCCACATAAGCATGAGGATGTGTGTTCCATTTCCACATAAAGCCAACTGTGATGGTCTGTGCCTGCGTCCCAGTGCCAGGAAGAAGAGCGAGGTAGCCCTCTGGAGCTTGCTGGCCAGTCAGTCCAGCCTGACTCAGAAAACTCAAGAAACCCTGGCTCAGAAAGTAAGGCAGAGGGGCTAGGTAGGGTGGTGCATCCTTTAATCCCAGCACGTAGGAAGCAAAGGCAGGACCTCTGTGCGTTCAAGACCAATCAGATCTACACAGTGAGTTCTAGGAAAGGTGGGGCTGCATAGTGAGACTCTGTCTTAAAAACAAAGTAAGGTAGAGAGGCTGGCAAGGTGGCTCCATGGCTAAGGTCACTCGCTGCTCTTGCAGAGGGCCCACACTCAGATCCTCCCACCCATGTAAGGCACCTGCACTCACAAACACATGAACACACATATACACACAATGGAGAAATTGTTGAGGCAGAGTTCAATAAAGGAAGATTCCCAACACTGATCTCTGACCTACACACACACACACACACACACACACACACACACACACACA
>LOJH01003265.1:7425-39581 GCA_001685095.1 Ellobius talpinus | reverse complement strand
CGCCGCCCGGACCCAGCGCCCAAACAGGCTGAGCTGGGGAATCAATGGCCCCCCTATATTTTGATTATTAAGCCCTTAGTGGATGCAACTTTTTCCTTTCAAATCTATAAGTTGTCTCTCCAGTCAGTAAAAAGTTTCTTTATTGTTTCCTTCCTTCCATTTTTATAGATATGGAAACATCACAGATGTTTTTCTTTTCATTGTGTTAGAATAGAACCCAGGACTTTGCACATGTTAGGCAGGCAAACTCTGCCTCTATGCCCCTTTCAGCCCGTACTACAGATTTCTGCATGTTGATTTTATATCCTGCAACTTTAATTTTTTTTAACTTACTTTTTTGGGGTTTTTGTTTTGTTAGTGGTGTTAGAATCTTCTATATATAGGTTTATGTTCTTAGCAAAGACAAACAACTTCAGTTCATATGTATAGCTGCCCTGTGTGTCTAGAGGATACTGTTTCCCTGTATTCATCCACTGTATCTGGTGCTTGCATTCTTTCTGCCCCTCTTCTGCAATGATCCCTGAGCCTTGGAAGGAGGGGATCTTTTTGCATGCCTTCTTTATTTTTATATGTCCTTTAAGGGGAGTTAATTCTCTTCTATGGAGCATATAGTTAGGGTTTTTTTCTTTTAGCTTCTTTAAAAAAAAACCCCAGGACTTTGAACCCGCAGAGAGCTGCCTGTCTCTTCCTTCTGAATATTGGATTAAAGGCATGCACCATCATACTGAGCCCGAGGTTATATGTTTTATGTATTCATTCTCTATGACTTTTTACTATATAGTTGGATTCATTATATTCATGGTAATTATTGGTACTTGTGTTAGCTTTCTATCATTGTGATGAAATACCTGAGAGGAAGTATTTTACAGAGGGAACATCTCATGCTTTCAGAGGTTTTAGTCTGTGGCCACTCTGCCAGATTGCTCTTAGGGCCTGTGGCAAGGCCTCATGGTAGAAGCACTTGGTAGAAAACTCACTTCATGGCATCTAGAAACCAAGCACAAGGAAAAGAAGGTCTCAGGGATCCAACATGCTCTTCAAGGTTGTAAAGGAGTGACCTACTTCTTCTAGATAAGCCATGCTGCCTTACATGCTGCCTACCAGGCCTTCAGCCCCCCCCCCCGAGCCTTTGGGTGACATGTATGTTCTACCCTCGCAGTAGGTTAGGACCAACTCCTGTCATTTTCTGATTTGTTCTGGTTATTTTCTAGAAACTTTGTTTTTTCTCTTGCTGATGCATTTTGTGGTCTGTGAGTCTCTTCATTGGTGTGATGCTTTGATGCGTCCTCGCCTGGTTTCGGTCACATGTTTTCACTATTTTTGTTACAATCTTCTACATTGTAAAATGAAGCTTTTCCCACATATTGTCCCTACAGCTTGCGTAGTTCAGGTTTGCAGCAGATTCAGCCTAACAGTATCTGACAGTGGTAACTTAGGAAACATTGCAGTATTTGCTTCTTGCTCGTTTGTTTTTCTCAGCCTATAGTCTGTGTTGGTCTCACAATGTAGCTCTGCCATTACATTCTAGTTAACATTATTTCTTGTCTTTTTATAGGAGTTTAGAAATACAGTTGATTTGGGAGGGGATTGTACTTAATCTCCTCACAGAATCAAACACATAGTTGATTTTTGTGTGAATAAATTTATACATCCAGATTTTATCCAACGTTTGCTAAGCCATCACTTCTTAAAATAACAAGAATGGTCAAATATATACATTTTTAATTATATGCTCAATCCATTCATTAATGAATCTCCTGTTCATCAGTGTTGGTAAGTCAACAAAAGTTTGGAATCCATTTTTCAAAGTTAGACATTTCTTCCATGCATAAATAGCTATAAGTTCCTAGTTTCTGTTCAAGAAATTTTAATTAGCTAGATTGTCCCTTGAATTACATCTTAAGTACTGTTTGGTTTTTAAGTTCACATTGTAACTATTGTGCTTTCCTGTATATCTGTGAATAAAATCGGTTGTTCTCAGTAGTGCAGCTCTGACATCTTCAGACTCCATGGGCTTTTAACCCATTAGTAAGAAGAATACTCTTTTTCAGAGAATTTCAGGATCTTTTGTTTCTGTTCAGGTTGCCAAAAACTGCAGTGAACCTTGTATTCACTTCAGGGTAGTATCTACCCAGATTCTTTCTCCAAGAGTACTACTTGACTGTGCGAGTATTCATCGAGATTTAACCCTGAAATGTTGAAGTCAGAGTACTAAGTCAAATGTAACCACTTACTATTCAAATATAAACTATGAAAAGACCTAAAACAGAAATTACTGTTTTAGGTCTTTTCATAGTTTATATTTGAATACTGAACATTAAGGCTATGCTCATCTTTCGTTAACTAAACATGTTATTTAGAAAAACTACTAATTTTTCATTTTTGTTAGTATTTAAAAATACTCTTATTTCTAACCTACCACTCATAGATATATATCACCTGGATGAAAGAATATATTTCTCAAATATTAATACCTCACGAAATGAATAGCAAAGAATCATCTTCAGATGGAAAATTTGATTACATTTTACCTACGAAGCAAATTATGTGAATGGGATTATAGGAGATAGTCTATTTAGGCAGGACTATTAAATACATTAGGACTTGAGTACTGGCTATTAAAGTGAGTAAATGGCAAAATTATGAAGAGAAACACATGCCAAAAGCCATTTTCCAAAGGGCTAGGATTGTAACAATACCAGTAATGAGGGCAGAGAGGTCTTAATGCAATTTGCACTTTCTAAAGTTTCAAAAAGAGACTCTGGGTTAGTGCGTTATTAATGTACTAAACATCTGGTCTGTAAAAGCTATGGACATTGGACAAATGCAGGATTCTACCTTATTGCCTCCCTGGTGACATAGTGGTTTTAAGAAGCTTGAAAAAGTGAAATTACAATATCCAGATAAGACACAGGCATTCCAAAGTATTCTTTTAATTTGTGAGATGTGACTTTTCCAAAAACCTGCCTCTAAGGCTAATGAATCCAAGTAATGTGAACAGCAATTGGTAAACTAAATCATCTCTATCACTGTGTGTCAGCTAGTCTCCGAATATGACTAGTATTTACTTTTTATGAGCTATAAAAATAACTTAGAAATACTTGTGTTTTTTTTTCTCACGTAGTAAGCCTGAAAAACAGAGGCAGGTCTGTGTCCAAGTACTTTCCTTTAAGCTGTTGATTGCTAGGTACCTAGCTGTGATATTTAAGAGACCGTAGCAACCGAGTTGTGCATCCAGTCACTCCGGACAAGAGGGAAACAATTAAGCTGTGCACACATGCCCTTTGAGGGTCACCTTCAATGAGAGCAGAAAAGCTGTAAACCTAAGTATTTGTTTAGCAAAATCGAAAAGGAGGAGAGCCAGGGGCTGGGGGAGAAGAAGCTGGGGAAAAAGGGATGGAGTAAAGAGAAGGGAAGGGAAGGCTAATGGACCTCACCAGCAAACCCCCAGCCTACGTTCGTGTCCTCTAATGTAATCACTTCTCCCCTCTGTCTCTTGTCATCTTACTAATCACTTGAATAATCTTTTGTAGAAGACTTGGCCCCAGGTTTTGTAGTTGTGGGATTTTTGTTTTGTTTTGTTTTATTTTTGTTTTTGCCATTCTTTATCTTCCTTGATTGGCCATTGGTTTGAACTTTGTTGATTATTAAGTTCATCTAACATATTTATTGTATTTATTGAGCATTTTCTACATGTGATATATTCTAGTATTAGATAATCACCAGAGAACTAAACATAAAAAAAAGTTAATTGCCTTCCTTACATTTCCAGGGATGAGAAGTTGAGGTTAAACCGGGTGTAAAAAGATAAGGATATGTTAGATAATGTTATTACTTGATGTGTGAGTGCTATCAAGCCTATGTGGCAGCTCTAACCCCCAGTCTGGTTACATTTGAAGATGGGACAAACCTCTAAGGATATACTTAAGGTTATACGAAGACCTTTAGGATGGGACCTGGTCTCATAGCATTGGTGTCTTTGCACCAAAAGACACTAGAGAGCCTGTTGCTCTCTTCTGCATAGGCACAGGCAAAAGGCCGTGTAAGGACATGGAGTAAAGGTGGCCATCTACATGACAGGAAGAGAACCCTTCCTTTCTAGAAATCAGGTTGACCCCTACCTTGATTTTGTATTTCCCTCTCTAGGACTGTGAAAAATCCATTTCTGTTGTTCAGTCACTTAGTCTGTGGCATTTTGTTACAGCAGCTCAAGGGGTCTGAGACAGTTTGAGAAGGGGAAAAAGAATTCTGGGGATATAAGAGATGGTTTATAATTCCGACAGGATGATTTAGGAAAGTTTGTTTGAGAAAGTGATGTTGAATTAAAGTCAAGGAGGGATGGAAGGAAGAGAACAGTTTTGATAGCTGGGGGAATGTTCAGGTGGAAAACCTTGTAGTAGGAAAGGCTAGTGTGCCTATAGCAGCAGTGTGTGATTTGAATAGAGGACTGGAGGTCAGAGAAGGGGCCAGGGAAGACCACAGTGCAGTAAGGTTTTGGGTTAGAGTCTAAGTGCAATAGGAAGCCTTTGGAGGCGTTGACTTAAGCTTCGGTGTTGTTTGAAGCAGTCTCGTATATCCCAGGCTGGCTATGAATTGTTGTGTAGCTAAGGATGAACTTCAGATCTTTCTGTGCCTCCCCTTCTGAGTATTACACGTGTACACCACTGGTTTTGGTTTATGTTTTGCTGGAGATAGAACCCATGGCTTTGTGCATGCAAGACAAGCATCCTGCCAACTGAGTCACAATGCCCATCCCTAGCCTTAGTTTTTAATGGACTGTACTGGATGCTTTGTAGGCCAAAAGGGGGACTTCAGAAAACGTAGGAAGAACAAGGCAACACTTTAACAAAGTCGAGTGAAGCAGGGTGGCAGATGATTGGTGACTTAGGATCATAGTAGCAGCAGAGCTGATAAAAAACATTTAAAGTCTAGGTATCATTGGAAGCTAATTCTGGCAGGATTTGCTAGTGGCTTAAATGCTCAGTGATAATAAGAAGATAGGTTTTGGGGCTAGAGAGATGGCTCAGCGGTTAGGAGCACTGGCTGTTCTTTTTAGAAGACCCAGGTTCAATTCCCACCACCCACGTGGCAGCTTGCCACTGTCTGTAACTCCAGTTCCAGGGGATCTCACACCTTCACACCAATGCATGTAAAATAAATTTTAAAAAAAGAAAGAAAAAGAAGGTAAGTTTTCTTATTGGAAATATTTCTTTTCTTTTTTGAGTTATTTTTAAGTATATGGTTATTTTGCCCATGTGTGTGTGTGTGTGTGCGCGCGCGCGCGCGTGCATATACACAAATGCGCACACTGCCTGCATGCCTAGTGTCCTTAGACCAGAAAAGGGAGTCAGATCCCTTGGAACTGGAGTTGCAGATGGCAATGAGTTGCCTTGTGGGTCCTGGGAATTGAACCTGGGTCTTCTAAGAAGAGCAGCCAGTGCTCTTAACCATTGTGCTGTCTCTCCAGCCCCAGTATTTTAAAATGGGGATATAGTGGCTAGCGAAATGTCTCAGCAGATAAAGGTGCTTGCTGCCAAGCCTGACCACCTGAATCCTTGGAACACACATGGTGTAAGGAGAGGACCAACGCATGTGACTTCTACATGGATGCCATGGCACCTGAGTGCAATCATGTAAAATTTGATAGTTTTTTTATTTATTTTTTAAACATAATTTTTAAAATTAATTCTTTGGGAATTTCACACCATGCACCCCAACCTCTCTCATCTCCCAGTCCTTCCATAGCTGCCCTCCACCTTTGTAACCTCTCCCCCAAAAGAAAATAAAATTTTTAAATTTCAATTAAAACAAAACAAAACAAACAAACAAAAAAAAACCAGACCATGTTGCTGATCCTCTGGGCAATGGCCTTCTCTCCTTCCAGTCACAGCTGTCGCACCTCCAGCTGCCGTACTTGTTCCACTCCACTCTGTCTTCCCCGCCCTCCGTGACATTCATTCATTGTGGTGACATTGGAAGCTATGGTGTGTCACGCAGTAGTTTATCCTTTTGCCCAAATAGCTTTATTTACAAATGTTCATTCTTTCTGCCTCTGCTACACCGCTGGTACTGAGCCCTTCCTGCATCTCAGATATCTTGCTGCTGTCCTGTGTCATGGGGATCCTGCAACTATGGTTTGGCAGGACGGGCCCCTTCGGCACTCCAGCAGCTCAGAGATGGGGTAGATGTTGGGGTGGGCCAACTCAAAGCCCTGAATCTGATCAGCCAGGTCTCAGAGCCCCCTGGCCCATGCTATCATAGTGACCGGCTTTTCTGTGGCCGGCAAGTGCAGGGCCAGCTTGGATATCAACATGGCTTCAGTTGGCAGCCCAGACTATGCACATCTGAGGGACCTTTGGTGATAGCAAGGGCCTCAGACATCAACACAGACCCCAGCTGCAGTAGGGCCACAGACTCAGACAGCCCTAGGCAGCAGCCAGGCCTGGATGTTACCATGGCCTCAGGTGGCAATTCACGCTCCTCATATCTGCCTGTTCCTCCCTGCTGTAGCATCTCCAGCGCCAACTCTCTCCACAGTGCATGAGCCACTCCGTTTCTCGTTCTCTTCAGTCTCCCCACCATGTCCTCTGTCTTTCCCTCCTCATCTTAGTGATACCTGCTGCCCAGGGTGGGTACTTGAGTGGCTTCTGGCTGCCCCAATAGTTTTTTCTTAAATAGGACTTTGTTTTAGCATTAAGTGAACTATTATTTACTCTTTTACTCAACATGTTTAGTTTTGCGATTCATCCTTTTGGATTCCTTTTCGTTTATATGGTTTTAAAATATTTCTTATGTATCTTTTTCCCTAGTCAGTTCATCAGTATTGGTGATTTTTTTATAAACCAACTCTCATTTTGTTCAGTTACTCAGCATTTTCCTCTCCTCTTTTATTTCTGTTCTAACCTTTGTTTTCTTTTACTAACTTTGCTCTGTAGTGCAGTGTATCAAACACAGAGCTTTGGGTGTGCTAGGTAAGTGTCCTTCTACTGAGTAGAACACTTTTTAAGCTTGTTGAGACAGTCTCACTTGTAGCCTAGGCAGACATCGAACTTGCTATCCTCCTACCTCAACCACCCAGTCCTAGGATTTCAGAACTGTATTTCTCTTTAATGTAAGCATTTGCTTCACCTATATACACTTCTTCCTTAATACCCTTTTGTTGTGCTCCTTACTTTTGGTATGTTGTATTTCATTTCTGTTGACTTCAATATAATTCATAACTTCCTTTTTAATTTCTTCTTTTAACTCATGATCACTGATCAGAAGTGTATTGTTTAATTTCTACATCTTTCTAAAGTCCTTAGTTTTCTATTGAATTCTAGTCTCATTCTGTCATTCTGTTGTGGTTGGAAAAGATGTGATTCTTTTTCAGTCTTGTTAATTTTGTGTGTATGTGTGTGCATGTGTGTGTGTGTGTGCTCGTGTGTGTGTACTCGTGTGTGTGTACTCGTGTGTGACTGAGTGAAGGTCCAAGGATAACTGAGGAACCAGCTCTTTCCCTCTGCCATGTGGATCCTAGGGATGGAATCCAAGTCATCAGGCCCAGGGGCAAGTGCCTTTATCTGCTGAGCCATCTTTCTGATTCTTGTTTAATTTATGAAGATTTGTTTTGTGACCTAACACATAATGGATATATACATTTCAGAAGTATTAGCATTCTGCTACTGTTCTGTAGGATGTTCTTTGTATGCCTCTTAAGACTTCCAGATTGTGGGGTTGTTAAGATTTTCTATTTCCTTATTGATCTTCTGTCTGAATATCTTATCGATTTGTTGAAGCTTGGGTATTTCAATCTCCTACTATTACAATGTCGTTGTGTATTCTGCCAATTTTCACTTGAAATACTTAGGTGTTCTTAAGTAGGCTTGTATAAATGTGTGCTAGTTGCATGTTGTTGGCAAATTGGCCTGTTTTCTTTACAGAATGTCTTTCTTTTGTCTCTGTGATAGTTTTTTACTTGCCCGTTTAGTTCAGTGTGTATTGTGTGAATGCTTACCACTTATTAGGAGTGTCTTTTTCCACTCTTTCAGTTTAGTCCTGTTTATAACCTTAAGTCCAAAGAACTGATAAGGAAGATGGTAATACTCTTTGCTGTAGGATAATGCTCTTGTGCACTGTAAAGATTTGTCACTAATATTGGTTTAATAAAATGCTGATTGGCCAGTAGCCAGGCAGGAAGTATAGGCTTGGCAACCAGACTAGGAGAATTCTGGGAAGAGGAAAGATAGAAAACCAGTCACCAGCCAGACACACAGGAAGCAAGATGAGAATGCCTCACTGAGGAATGGTACTGAGCTACGTGGCTAAACAGAGACAAGAATTATGGGTTAATTTAAGTTGTAAGAGCTAGTTAATAATAAACCTCAGCTAATAGGCCAAATAGTTTATAATTAATATAAGCCTCTGTGTGTTTCTTTGGGATTGAACAGCTGTGGGACCAGACAGGACAGAAAGTTCTGTCTACAACTATTTCCTCATTTTCTGGCTCTCTACAGTCTTTTATTCTTTTCTTGCCTCATTTTTTTTCCTGGAAAACAAAAGATAGTGTAATAACTCCTTAGTTGTGTTTTGAGAGTTTAAACGAGTTCTTCCTGTTTAATTAAAGCAAATTTGAGTACTTTTTTTTTTAAGACAAACTCTCACTGTAGCCCAGGCTGATCTTAAACTTTGAAACCTAATACCTCTGTCTACATGTTAGTGCCACAGTACTTAGGCAATATTGATTTCTTTTTTTATTTTATGTAGCGTTTGTATGTGCTGTGTTTTGTACATGCATATGTTTTGTTGTGTATGTATTATTCTCTGTGTCGTATGATATGTGTGTTATTGTGTGTGTGTGTTTAATGTGATATGCGTTTGTGATACGTGCATACATATCCCACAGTATGTGTAGGAAGACAACTTCTGAGAGTTCTCTCCTTCCATCTTGGCTTGTGGAGTGAGTTCAGGCCTGCACAGGAAGCACTTTTACCCTCTCGGCCATCTCACCAGCTCAAGATTAATTTCTGTAGAAGGTAAAGCGCGTGTTCAAGTTATAAACTTTCCCTTTTTTTGTTTTTGTTTTGTTTTGTTTTGTTTCAAGACTGGTTTTTTCCATAGCTTTGGAGCCTATCCTGGAACTTGCTCTGTAGACCAGGCTGGCCTCCAACTCACAGAGATCTGCCTGCCTCTGCCTCCTGATAAACTTTTCACTAACAATAAGGTTTTAATGCAAACTGGGAAAATGAGATCTATGTTTGGAGTGCTCTGTTCTTCTATTTTCTCTTGCCTACTGTCTGAATTACAAGCTTAGTCATATAATTATGATGCTCTGACATTTTTGTTTAAAAATCCCATGGAATCAGTAAACTCAGGTACATCAGCACGCTCAGTGCCTTACCGACCAGTTTTAACACCACTCTCCTGTTTTGTTTTGTGCTGTGAAAGGTTGGACATTGAACCTTGGAACGCGGCAGGCAAACGCTACCTCTGAGCCTTATCATCCCCAGCCCTTTTCTTAGTTTTTATTTTGAGACACAGTGTTGCTAAGCTGCTGTGTTATTTCTTCAGCTTTTCCTGGTTCTCGGTAGACCTCTTCTAGGCTGCACACCATGTGCGCATGCATTGCTTGACCAGAGCGACTTTGCTCAAGACCTGCACTTTGGTAATTGTTGCTATCTCTGAATCAAGAAATCAATGATTAAATATTATATTTGTTTTCGAGTTCAAGGAAAATGGTATATCATTGTATTAAATTCCTTTAAGTATCAGCAATTATGGAAACCTGTAAGACATTTCATCTGGTTTCCTTTACTCTAGAGATGGTACTTTTATCCAATTCTACATAGCTATTCCATAGAGAAATTTAAGTAATTTAATGTTGTTCCATGCTTCATTGATTTTTTTTTAAAAAAATCAATCTTTTCCCACCAATTAAAGACCCATTTTGACCCCTCCCTACACACTGTTGTTCTGAATTTGTCAAGAAGGTTTTCATACTGTCTAACTCCTAACACAAGACTTACTTCAAAATAGTGCATATTAAAAAATCAAATTCTAGCAAACAATTCATGAGGCATTTCAAATAGAAAATACTTTCAGTAATGACAGTCCTATGATTCTTAACATAATATAATGTTATGGGGAAATTAAGTTATTGATCAACCCTAATCATTGAGTAAATAGCAGTAATAGAAAATTTGGTTTATGTTCCTTTAAATTTTGTTTCTAAGAACAATAAATTGTCTGAAGAAAATAAATGAGGTTTTGTTTGTTAGAGAATTTCAGTTGGTTTCTTGGTACCAACTGAAATTGGTACATTGTGATAACTAGTCCACAGTGCAGTAGAGCTCATGACATTCAAAGGTGGTTAAAACAATTCACTTTGAAGTATTATCTCTACAACTGACCGCTGTCCTTTTCATTTACGTAGTTCTTTATTCACTTTTGCTTGTTTTCATTTGCTGTATTTAATTTTTCTACCATATTGAAAATAATGCCTAACTCTATGTTTAGATTTTTAAAAATGATAGATATTCAAGCTGTTGATGTATTTCCAAGTGTTCTTCTTGCTTTGGTGCATACATTTTATTGTATTCTGCGCTCATCCATGTTTTTAAGATTGTTTTAAGGTAGGGCTTTTCACTGTTCTTATTTTTAATCTAACAGTACATTATTGGAATGTGTGTTCATTATGATACAGGTTAAATTTTGATTTTTTATTCTAGTATTTGTAATTTACAAATAAAAGTCTTTGTTCAGCTAGACTTCAGAACCAATTTTCTCCATCTCCTTTTAGCTATTAGAGAAATTAAGAGAACGTTGGGTTTCCACTGGCTTATGGCATAGTTTGGAGTCAGTGAAGACGGTCATTGCAGAACCCCAAAGAGGAGAAAAAACTGATTTTGATGAATTGCTGCAGGTGTACTATGATGCCATCAAGTTCAAAGGAGAAAAAGGTAATGGGAAATAATTTTATGGTTAGTGAAAAGGCTTTTTAAACTGTAAAGCAAGTAGAATTTGGTGCTGTTAAAATGTCATTTTATATTGTCTTTTTTAAGTGAATTGTACTTGGAAGTTATATTTTATAATCTTAGGTAAATAAAAAGTAGATTAAATAAAAAGAACATATATATTCAGATATTAAGCCACCTTTACCTTCTACTACCTGAAATATTTTGTGCAAGAAGGTAGGCAGGGTAGGTATAAATATCTTCTTCACTGACCAAGTAAGGTCTGTAGGTTTTACACAGGTTAAGTAGTTGGTGCTTATAGCTTACCAAATAACATAAGCTTAAAGGGTTTTGTTGTTGTTTGTTTTTAGCTTTGTTTTGTTCGTGTTGTTTGAAACAGGGTCTCACTCTGTAGACCAGGCTGGCCTCAAGCTCTCAGAGATCCACTAGCTCTGCCTCCGGAATTAAACTTAGGTTCTTAAAATACCAGGAGTAGTGTGGTGTTTGACTGTCATCTCAGCACTCAGAAGAAGTCAGGGAAGGAGGGTAGTAGTACGTGCATGCCAGCCTGCATTCAGATCTTGTCTCAAACAACAGAAAATAACTGAGGACTCAGTTTCCACATTTGAGAGTTTGATGAGCGCTCATAGCAGTAATTTAGGAGCAGTGCAACAATAAAGGTACTGTAACGTGGTCGTTAATACATTTTTAAAGATATGTTTTATAATCTTATGTATGTGGGCCTGAGTATATGTGTGTACATCACATGTGTACAGTGCCCAAGGAGGTCAGAAGAGGGCACCAAATCCTCTGGAACAGTGGTTCCAGGCAGCTTGAGGTACCATGTGAGGGTTAGAAACAGCCTTAGTTCTCTGCAAGAACAACAAATGTAAATACATTCTTAAAGACGAGATTATAACCAAGTATGAGAGAGCGAGAATCTCAGTTTTTGGAGAGCAAAGGGATAGGGGAATGAGAGTTCAAGACCAGTATGGCTTACGTACTGAGTACTGTCTCAGGAGAACAAACCAGAAACAAGCAAAAACTCCAGACACAGAATCCCAGAGGCTGCTACAGGAGGATTGCTACAAAGAGGGGGCTACATTCATGCTGGTAAAAGTAATGACTGGATTTCAGTTTCTTTATTTAATCCTTATTCAGCTAATTTACTGTTGCTTCTGAGCATAAGTAACTTTTTACTTTATTTTATTTTAGTTTGTTTTTTCTAGATGTGGTTTCTCAGTGTAACAACCCTTACTGTCCTGGAACTTGCTTTGTGTTTTGTAGATCTGGCTGGCCACGAGTTCACAGAGATCTGCCTGCCTCTGTGTCCCGAGTGCTGGGATTAAAGATAGGCGCCACCACAACTGGCTATAAGTATCTTTAAAAACACATGGTTTGTAAATTGATTTGCTACCATTTCTATCTAATTTTGTTTTCTTATTTAGTTAAAGATAATGAGATTTAAAAACTGTGTCTCATAAAGCAATCCCTGGTTACTTTAAATTTACTGAAAGTACTTATGACAAGAATAAGCAATTTGTGAGAATTTTGAGTATGTGTTTTGAAATATTTAATTCCTATTGCTTAAGATGGAGCCCTTCTCATAGCGGTTTGTCGTGGCAAAGTGAGCGAGGGTCTGGATTTCTCAGATGATAATGCCCGTGCTGTCATAACAGTAGGAATTCCTTTCCCAAATGTGAAAGATCTTCAGGTAAGTCACAAAAGCCTTGAGGCGTTCCGTCTGTGTGCTTAATGTAGAGTTGACTGTATGGTTTTCTTGAATCCTCAGGCATTTAAATCTCTGGGGAATCTGAATGAATGAGAGTGTTTTAGGAGGAAATTTTATTTTTAGCGTATTTTGTTCAATAAAAGTGATTTTGAAAGTGTAGCCTCTGATCAGCATCAGTATCACTTGTGAACTTGATGAACACACAGCCATTTTTTTCTGGCCTCTATCAGAATCTTCTAAGTCAGGAACAGTGCTATTGAGGCCCACAATTTGTGTTTCATCAAAGCTCTTAGCAAGACACTCACAGGTTCCCCTGGGGATTCCAGAGTCCTTTCTTTTTTATCTAGCTCTCTAGTGCCCTGTTGTATCGATCGCATGGCTTTAGCCATTCTAAATTCCTCCTAGAGTTCAGTAGGACCACTGCATTGAGCTTGTACTTCAGTGGTATTACTGTAGGAAGAAATCCGCTCAGACAGGAAGTGAGAATAGTGAAGGTCACTAACCACTAACTGACTCCCAGTCTCCTGAACGAGTCTTGTGTTGTTTGGTGAAAGGATGGGACAAATTCTCAGCACAAAGGAGATGTATTTGCACCAGAGGGACAAAGGACAAAGAAAAAGAGGCAAAGACAGGAGGGAGACAGAGGTTGAGGGAAAAGGGAAAAGGAACAAGGATGGGGGGAGGGATATTTGCCCCAGAGGGACAAAGGATTGCCTCTGGTTAGAGAGGAGTCAGCTGTAGTCCATAAGCGAATGGCAGTTTATAAAAGGAAAGGGGGACCCCTCTTTATGATGAGTTGGTTTGTTTTGATTGGGCATGTTAATTAAGACTTGTACGTGTTGGTGTATTCGGTCGTTACGATAAATAGCCAGACCAGCTCAAGAACAACATATATAATTTAATAATTGAAAAAGGGGGAACTCACACTACAAGAGTGGGAGGTCCGAAATCCAAAATGGTCCTGCGAGCACCGCATAGAGAGAGAGAGCGCACCTACCTACCCCGGTTTTTCTACCTGGGCTCCAGGCGGCCACATCCTAACCAGATGTGATTGGTTGAGCTTCCCCATCAAAGACTAGCCAAAAAAGGACTTTTGATTGCTGGACTTCAAAAGATGGACGTTGGTTGTCAACATCAGGAGGCAAAAGTGCCAAATAAGGAACAGACAAGGTGGCTGGCTTTAGGAATATAATCTAACAGTTTGTTGCAAGGGGAGAAGGGTAAAACGCAAACCCTGTTGTTGCCATGTTCACCATGCTTGAGCCTGCTAGAGCCCTTCATTTGGCATCTACGCCTTGAGAATGTTTGCTCTGTTTTGCTGTTGCTCTAGCTAGGAGAGTCATGCCTAAAACAGCATCTACAGCAGTGGTTCTCAACCTGTGGATTCCTACTCCTTTGGCAAACCTCTATCTCCAAAAATATTTACATTATGATTCATAACAGCATGAATTACAGTTATGAAGTAGTATTACATTACAAAAATAATTTTATGGTTAGGGGTTACTACAACATGAGGAGCTGCATTAAAGGGACACAGCATTAGGTAGATTGAGAATCACTGATCTAGACAAAAAAAGTTTTGTTTCATTATCAGTGTTTGCTTCCTAAGTTTTATTCTAAGTTTATTCATAGTAGTAAGTGCTAAGGTGGTGTATTAGGCTTCTCCAGAGAAACTGAACCAATTAAAAAAAGAATGTAACCAGGCAGTGGTGGCGCACGCCTTTAATCCCAGCACTTGGGAGGCAGAGGCAGGTGGATCTCTGTGAGTTCGAGACTAGCATGGTCTACAAGAGCCAGTTCCAGGATAGGCTCCAAAGCTATAGAGAAACCATGTCTCAAAAAACAAAACAAAACAAAAAAGAATGTGCATGTGTGTGTTTGTATGTGTATACTTGTATGTACTTGCATGTGTCTATATTCATTCAGTTACAGGAGCTAGCTGAAAATTTCAACAAAAGCCAAATGCAAGCTGATTGCACGGCTCAGTTCAAGAAGCTGAAAGACTTAGAACCACAGACATTGATGACGTAGCCCCATCCAAGGTCAAAGGTCATATCACCCTCCAGGGACAACCCTTGCAAGTTTCAGGGTCCAAAGGCCAAAGAATTTACAATCTGACATCCAAAGTTAACTGTAACAGAAAAATGTATCAGCTTCAGAGGAACAGCTAGAGAGCTTTCTCTCTTTGCCTTTATTTACTTCTTTGTGGCCTACAGCTGAACATCTTCCTCACTGAGTTTGCTGACCCACAAACCAATACCTGGACATAAGTCAGACACCCCTAAATAAAGATTTCCTAGGCATCCCTTAGTCAAGTAGTCAAGTCAGCACCCAAAGTTAGCACCCCAGCTGGCAGTAGCATCTCAGGGAGAGTTTTCTTTTGTTTCCCACTGACTTTTGAAGGTGCTGGCAATGAGAGAACAAGACTTGGCACTTCCTAGCCACTGAGCTGGCCCACTGAGTACGATCTATATCCTTACTCATAGCGTACAGCCAGCTAAGGTATCATGCCAAAATACAAGTTCTTTCAGTAGCATAATTACCTTCATTATTGTTAGTATGTTAGTAAGCACTATAAACTATATGTGCTACTTTTAATTCTCTAGTGTAGAACAGTTTGGGGGTAACATTAACAATAAACAAACAATAGTTATTTCATCAGCTTTGAGTTTTCCAAAAACCTAAACTTCTTCAGAATTTCTGCATCTTCAGGAGGTGATCATCTAGTGCCTCCTGATCGAATCCTTCTAGAGTTTGCTGGCCTTGACAGCTTCTGTTGTCTGCAGCTACCAGTGTTCCTTTTGACAGCGTGCTAGGCTGTGTCTGCTATTCTGAAATGGCTAGTGTTGCCCAGACAACTGTTGTAGGGTGACGTGTGCTTTGGAACACCCAGTGTTCACCATAAACAGCTTTCAAACTAAGTTCTGCAAGAGCCCAGCTCTGCTGTTGGCCCACTGTTGTGGTTGCCTATTGATGTCCTGCCGTTCTACACTGGCCATGCAGTGTTGTGTGGATGCACTTTTGTTAAATGTGGACAACCTCTTTCCTCTCCACACTGCATATTCTTCTAGCTTCTTAAATGTGTTTCCCCTTAAGCAGATTCTTTCCATTTGCACTCATACTCTTTCTAAGTCTACACATTCTTCAGAAATAGAAAAGATGACAAACTTCATAGCTACTACTAGGCTACACTAAGTATTAAAAAAAGTAGTGAAGCCCAAAAGTTTTCATGTCAGACTTACAATACTCATTACATTTAAGAAGAGAAAGATAGTAGCAAAAGATACTTTACCTTTTCCCTAAAAGGTTTCAGAAATGATTAACATTTAAGTATTTGTTATATTCTTTGCTAGTTTTTCAAAAATTCTTAAAGTTAAAAAATGTTTATAAGAAAAATCCTTAATTTCTTTCTTTTTTTGTTCTACCTTCAACAAATGTAATTCTGGGCCTGTTTGTTATACAGAACTTGGGTTGTTAATGCTTTATTTCTCTGTTAATCAGTTTTCCCTCCCTCCCTTTTGGGTGCCATAAGGTGGATATGCACATATGTGTATATGCCATGTCTGCATATGTAGAAGCCACAGAAGACATCGGGAGTCTTCTCTATCACTCTCTAACTTACTTGCTTGAGACAGGTCTCTCACTGAGCCTGAAGCTCATTGTTTTAGCTTGCTGGTCCCAGAGCTCTAGGGATCCACCTGTCTCCCCAGCATTTAGATTTCAGGTATGTGTGGCCATGCCTGGCTTTTTGTGTGGTCGCTAGGCATTCCAACTCAGGTCTTCTTGCCCACATAGCAAACGTTTTTACCATCTCCCCAGCTCCAGCACTATTTTCTTTTTCAGGAATATCAAATGTAAAGGAACATATATTTCACATTGTCATATATCTGTATCAGTCCTGTGTGACAAATCTAAACCTTAGAGACTTGAAACAATAATTATTTATTATAGGTTACACATTACAGAGTGTGGCTGGCCAGCACCAGGTACTGAAAAATATTTATTTATATACCACAACGGAGTGTAAAAGAAATACAAAATTTTCACACTTTGGTGAAATCCAGTTAAACTACTTCCTGCTTTAGGAAGTTGCTAGCAAATCCAAAGTCATGAAAAGTTTGCCACAGAGATTTTCTTTGTTTCTTATTTAAATTTAGGTGTATGATCCTTGGTGAATAGATTTTTATATTCAATACAAAATAAATTTCCAACTTTTTATATCAAATTGAGTCATTTGTAGATAGCAAATTGGGATAGAATTTTTTTGATTGATCCTGCCAATCTCTATCCTTCAGTTACAGAATTTAACCCATTTGTATTTAACGCAGTTCATAGTGAGGAAGAAGTTACCATTGACAATTTGTTTTCCGTGTCTTGTGCTTTTTGTTTTGTAGATCCTTCACTCTTGCCCTTTTTGTGTTCAGTTGTTTTATAGTACACTAGAGGCTGAATGTCCTTTTTCCAAAGTGCTTGAGACCAAAGGTATTTCCTATTTGCAGACTTTACTGTGAACATCTTTCATCTGAAAATCTGAAGTGGTCTGAACACTGAAACTTCTTGGGCTCCATATTAATCATGTTTCAGACTTCAGGGATCCCAGCCTGTATTTTAATCCCTTCCTCCTTCCTTTTGTAGATTTTAGTCATTTTGTTAATGTTTATGTTTAGAGTTATAACTACACAGAGATCCACCTGCCCCTGCCTTCCAGAGTGCTAGAATTAAAAGTGCATGTCACCACACCTGGCTATTACTTTTTAATTTGTTTTTTCTTCTCATTAAAATATAATTACATCATCTCCTTCTTCCAACCCCTCAAATGCCCCCTCCACTCTCTTTCAAATTCATGGCCTCATATTCTTTAATTATTATTGTTATATATGTGCAAATAAGTATGCAAGTGTAACCTGAGTCTGTTTAATATTACTTGAACCTGTTTTAACAGGAATGGCCACTTAGGATTGGATAACGTTAGTTTTTTGTTTTGTTTTGTTTTTAAAAAACAGATTCTAACTATGTAGGCTTGGCAGGCCAAGAACTCTCTATGTAGACCAGACTGCCCTAAAACTCAGAGGTCTGCCTACCTCTGCCTTCTGAGTGCCAGGATTAAAAACATATGCCACAGGCCTTTATTATTTCCTAATGCACATACACAAGGATTCATTCATTGTATTGTTTCTGACTCTTCATGTCTTATACTCTGCCAGGTGGTTTACACTGAAGATCATGGCTTACATGGGTCTTCTCGGGATTCCATAGCCTGCATTCTCAGCTGTAGTTTGGGATCCACCTCTAAGCTCATTCAGGTTCACTGAGTTCAGTGTCTTGTGGTGAGAGGACTGAGAATTTTCAGAACTCAGGAGCCACTTTAGTTTCTTGGAAACTGCTCCAAGCTGCTGCTATAGGGCTGTCTTGGAGGTCCTCTCCCAGCACATTGACCTTTCCTCAAGGTCAGTAGGACGCTTCCTTGTGCTGTCAGCTCAGACAAGATCTTTTTAATCTTGAGATGAATGACCCTTCCTTTGCCATACAGCATCAAGTGAGTGGTTGTCCCAGAACTTATACTCCTCGCTATACGCTCGCCTGCTCTCTCAAGAGAGTATATAGGTGTGACTCTTCACTTGCCCCCCAGAGTGTGTTCTCATACTCTCTTTTCTATAAAAGGAAATAACAAGATCAATGATTCCCATAAACACATCCCCCAAAACTGCTTCAAATTGCTGGACTTTAACCTAGAACTTCACAGTTTTATAATACTGTTTGTCACACAGAATTGAACGGAAGCCATCTCTAGGTAAAAACAGTTTCTGTATTCTAATAGAAATGAAACAGATTAACTGCTGCATTATTTTCTCTTTCATTTGAATTCACATTTTTCAAAGTTGAAATTCATGTCTGAGTTAGAAAAGTGATTTGAGTGAGAAAAAGAAGGCAATGACATTAATTTTATGGTACTAATTTTTAAGTTTAAGGAAGATTATGGAGGTAAAAATTTAAATACAGCTTAAAATACTGACCTAAGACTTTATAGTCTTGCTAGCAGAGCTTGGCTTTTAGAGAGACAGGAAAATGTGTGTTAGAGCCAAAACTATGACTTCTTTGGCTGTGACCAGGATTTCCTCTTCCCACCCTGGGGACTAGAAAGTAGAGGTAGGGAAATTTCATTTTGGAGCCAAGTGTGACTTGTTTAGTTCAAGTCATAATTTATTACTCATTCTTTAGGGACTTGGAAAGAAAGAAGCCCACTATGAAACGTTGATAATGGGCCACTCCGAAGGGTGGGCATTAAAGCTAACTTTCCCGGTGAGGATTTTGTTTTTTCATATCCACCTTTCCCAGATACTTCTGATCTTTCTGTAAGAACACACTTAATCGTATAATAGTTTAAAAGAAAACTCTGCACACTAGACTGAAGTACATGAGGGGCATGAGAGGGAACCCAGGCTTAGGATGTGTAGAGGCTGGTAGGAAGAAGAAAGAACTAAGAAAAACATTATTTTCTTTTAATGCAATTGAGTCACATATAACAAAGCTACCTTTTAAATGGGTATCTGAAACAAATTCACTGCATAATTACAACTACAGAAGCAGTAGCATTAAAATTCAGTCACCCACATCACAAATTGGTGAGGTACATACAGATACCAGATTACAACAAAACTATTCATATTATAAAACTAGCCAGAATAATGATGCAGCCTTCCTTTTTTACCTAGCTAGAAGCACAAACTACTGTCATGGGTCCTGGGAGCACAGTACTACCCTTTTCTCCTGCAGATCTCAGTCTAGGAAGGAATACTGACGTGACAGTAAAAGCAGTCACGGTTGTGCCGAAGGAAGCATAGGAACCGTGAGAATTACCGGTATAGCAGATCTTTATGGGTCGGGAAAGGCTTCCCGAGGAAGTGGTATTTAATCTGACACAGGAAAGAAGGGAAGAAGGTGTAGGTGAGCAGAATGGACAACAGGATCCTCAGGGGATACAGTTGTGAGAACTGTTTTGGGGAGCTGGGACAAACAGCCTGTGAACTCGCTTGGGAAGTCAAATCACCTAAGGCTCTGTACACCAATTTCATGTTTTGGGATTGTATTCTGTATTTTGGGAAACCAGATCCTGGAACAGAGCCTAAAGTCAGAGTGGGGTGGAGTTCTGGTTGTAGTGTAGCATCTGATATAGAAACCCACCTGGCCCTAAACCCAGTAACAGCATGTGCTCCCCAGGGGGATGGCCCTGTCGAGAAATTTAATGGACTGTAGTCTAAATTCATAACATTTAGGATAGCATGGTTGGAAATGCTTAGGCCAAATGAGTTCAGTTTCAGTGACTTACACCTTACTCTTCAGAAAATCCCTTTCTAGCTTAAAAAGGGGTGGGGGGATACCTTGGCCAAAAATATTAAAAAGCAGTTTATAAATATATCTTAAATTTGAAAACATAGATAGTTTAAGTAAGCAACCGAAGTTGACCACTTGTATATTTGCAGTGGGCATTAAAATTGAGATAATACTATCCTTTGAAAGACAAATGAATCAAAGGAGAATCCATACAATAACTAGATGAGGTGCTTTAGTTACTTCTCTCCCCTCCCCCTCCAGGCTAGAAATCAACCCCAGGATTTGCATGAGTTAGGCACTACCACAGAGCCGCATCCCCAGGATTAATTGTCTGTGTTTTCCTTAATGAGATGAAGACAAATAATGTTTGATATTGTGAAAAATTCTAAATTTGTTTTCTTTCTGGTGTCTTTGCAAACACAGGAGCTTTGTAAATTGAGTTTGCTCTCAAACTAGGTCAGAGTCTTTGGCCTTACATGTCACCGTGAGGGCATGGAATTTGATTGGTTCTTGTGTTCATACTGATCTGTTAACATAATTAACAACACCTCCTCAAGGGGAACTCTGGAACTGGTTTTTGACTTCTTGAAAAATAAATGTAATTTTGTTCCTCAGAGGTGAATTTGAGTTATGAATTTTAACTACACAATGTTGGCCAAAAGATCAAGAGGCAGTGGGTCAGTCACTTGGTTCATTCTGTCAGACTTCCTCTAGAGGTGTAGGTTACAGGCATGTGGATGGGCTACAGGTGTCATTCAAGCTTTCCCAGTAGACACATTTTAATGGATCAGATAATATAGGTTGTAATATGTGTCGCTATTTACAATATCAGTCTTCCTACTTTTGACTGAATTTAATATTTTGATTAAAAAAAAACAGATGTGGTACACTCCTACAATTCCAGAACTTGGGGACTGAAGCAGCAGGATCAAGTTCAAGGCCAGGCTAGCCTATATGAGACCTTCAGTAAATAAATACATAACAGCTTGAATCCTTGGAAATGGAAGGTGTAACGCTTTCCAACATAGGCCATAAAAGCAGTGTGCAAGGGATTATAGTGAGCTGTGCAGTAACTCATTTTCCCTACCGTGTCAGTTCGGTAGCTGTGTAACCTGATATCAGAGTCTATCAAACGAGCACTGTCGACCTTTCGAATGTTTAACAAGCCTCTACCTTAACCCACTGTGTGGCAGCCCATCTCCCATCTCCTGCCCTCACCTGCCAGATGTGACAGGGCAAAAGTGCATCCATGTTGCAAATAGCTTCTTGTAGGCAAAATTTAGTTGCACACACTCCTTTACGTATAACACACGTACATGTATATCATGAATTATAATGAGCAATCTACAGTAGTAGCTTGTGTGCACACATGGGTCTCTCACTGAACCTGGAGCTCACTGATTGGCTAGACATGTCCTGATTCTTCCATTTCTGTCTCCCTGAACTGGAATTACAGGCACTTGCCGCCTGTCTTTTTTTGTGTGGTTGGTTTTGGTATTTGGTTTTATTTTGTTCTGGATGAAGGTACTGGGAATCCAAATTCAGGTCCCTTGCTCTTACCCCCCCCATTTCTGACTGGTCTCACTATGTAGGGCTAACCTTAAATGTGGTACCCTTTGTTTTGCATTTCTAGAGATGTAACCTAACCCACATGCAAGTGCTCGTCCACTGAGCGTTACTCACAACACCCATATTTTTCCAATAAGGAACAGGGTTTTTGCTATGTTGCCAGTGCTACCCTTGACATCATAACCGTCCTGCCTCAGCCTTCCAAGTAGACAGAACCGTAACTTTGTGGCCCCATACCCAACCTTCTCCCTCATCTTTGTACTATGCATTTCCTTACAGTTTTCTCTACTAGTCCCTCAACCTCCAGTTCCATCGGCACATCTGTGCTTTTACTGGCTTATTTTTTAGAAGAGGCTCTGAGGGTGCATCAGTTTGAACTTCCTCTTCTCTGTGTAATCATTTATCAGTTGCCCATCTGCATTTTCTATGTGGGATTTGGAGTAAGATCTACTTTAACATAACTGAAGTTGAAGTTTTTGAAGAACAGGGGAAGAGAGTGTTTTTTGTTTTTGTTTTTTAATTTTGTAAAGCTCAAAGTCTCCATTACTCTTATTCTAAAGCATTAGTTTTCAAACTGCTATGATTCTGTATGTCTTTTTCTATACTCACATGTTCACATGTTAGAAGCTTTGAGTAGTACATTACTGACAATAATAGAAAATAATAGCTTTTAAAAATAAAACGTTCACTTACTTTTTAAAGACCTTCTTTTCAGGGTTTTGGTCTCTAAAAGTTTTATGTTTTTATTTATTGTGTATATAATTGTGCATGTGTGTGCATGCCATGGCACATGTGTGGAGGTCAGGGCAACTTTCGAAAGTTGACTCTTACCTTCTATCTTGTTGAAGCAGGGTCTCTTGTTTCTGCTGTGATGCTATGCCGTGTACTCTGGGTTGCTGGCCTGCTGGCCTCTGGTGTCCCTACCTCCCATCTCACTGTGAGAATGCTGGGATTACAGATGCAAGCCGCTGCATCCAACCTTTTATGAGTCCCTGGGTGCAAAGCTGGGTTGTCAGGTTTGAATGGCTAATTATTCTACCTACTGAGCGTTATCTCCAGCTTCTTATTTTAGAAGATAATTTGGGTATAGTAGGGATCTAGACAGCAACAATGTTCTACTTCATTAACACCTGGACTGTAGAGCTCATAAATTGAGTTTTAACATTTTAGGTATATATTTAGTGTGTATGTGTGTGCGCGCGCACATGTGCATGTGTACATGCATGTGTGAGATGGGAAGCAGGAGTGCACCATGTTCTACTACATATCTTGAACTCAGAATCCTTCTGCCTAGTCTCTAGACTGATGGGATTATAGGCGTGAACCCGATGCTGCTAGCTCCAGTGGTTTCCAGTATTCATTTGATACAGTTTTCCTTACATTTATTGTCTCCTCTTGCTTGTGTTCTTAAACATTTGATCTTGTCAAATGTGATTCTGCGTTTGGTCTGTTGTCACTGGAATCCCCCAGGGTCATTATGTCCTTTGCCGTATCATATGGCATTCACAAAGCCTTTTCCCTAAGAGAGCCTGTCTTCCTCCAGAGAGTTAATAGTTGTGAACATAAGCAAACATAGGTCTCTGTAGCACGCTGAATGAAATACTGCTCATTCCCCTTAGTGAAGTCTCTTAGCAGTGCCTCGTTCTTTAAGAACCTGTGGTTCTTTACAACTGCACACTGCTTTCTTACATAAGATATAATTACAGGATTATTTTGTGTATGTGAGGGATGAAGGGGCTGGAGAGTAAACGCACCTCAGCTAAGCATGTCCTATACCATGGAGCTACTTTTCTCACATAAGATAATATTTCATTTTGCATAGCTGTGATTGCTAGATTTTTCTCCACCTTTTCTCCACCAGTTGTGTGACTTTTACAAGAGAAACACTAGAATGTAAAATACTTGAATGAAACAATGTTTAAATTAGTACAGTGTACTCATTCTCAAATGTCTCTCCATTTCCATAGTTTATGTAACTGCTTTCAAAAACAAATCATAGATTTCAAAGTGACCAGAAAGTATTAGAAAGCATATTAAAGAGTGTTTATATAAGCCATAATTTTTCAGAACATTTGTGACCAACTGCAGAAGTTGAGAAAAAGATGTTCCAAAACTGAACAGTGTTCTCTATGTAGTCTGCCGATGTACCTTTTTCATTGTTTTCTTTTTAACCATGCAACACAACCTTTGTTCAGCTGTTACTGAATCTTGTAATTTCTAAACTTAAATTGAGGGCAAATGACTATCGTGCAGAGTAATGCCATCATTGCCCCCTGGGAATGCAGCCTGCATCATTAATAGCCACTCCTCAGATGGAGGACCAGGTGCAGGGTTGACTTTTTCTGAATGCTGTAATCAGAAAGAGTGTGACCATCTTCCAGCTGCTTGCCTGTGAAGATGAGTCTCTGCTAGGGGGAGTGAAGGATGCCCTCTTTATGCTGGATTTTAACCTTCACATTCTCGATAACACTGGGCTCCACCTCTAGGAGGCTGGTCTTGTGAGTCAGGGTCTTCATGAGGGTTTGCATTTTGACCTGTTTACAGATGTGATGAAACTACAAACTGCCAAGTGCCTAGAAACACCTTGACAGAAGAACCGCCGAACTGGACAAACTCGTCACTTCATTGTTTTGTTTTGTTTTATGAAAGTGCCATAAACTAAAGAAATTTATAAGTCACCTGAAATTTTATATACATTCATTAGTATAGTTAAATAACCAGATATCAAAACCCTAATTTGGGTTGAAGAACCTAAGGCAATGACTATATAACCTACATAATCCTATGCCTTTTTTCATGTTCATGCAGCAGTGAATTACAATTGACTGTAAAGTCCACAAAATATCTGTATTGGGTTTTAGAAAAGTGAGAAATGTAAAAGCTTGAACCCACTTACTCCCTTCTCCTCCTTCATTGCTGGATATGGCGCCTAGGACCTCACACACACCCTTAGGCAAGGGCACTAATCCCAAAATAGAGCCCCAGCCCCCTTCCTCCATCCTTTCCTTTTTCTTTTGACACAGCAGATCGTGCTAACTTATCTAGACTGGCCTTGAACTTGGAATCTTCCTGCGCTAGCCTCCTGAATAGCAGGGATTACTGCTGGCCTGCACCACCAGTCCCTTCGCCAGCTCACTCTCACTATATGCTGCTGCTTTCCTGCTTCATGCTCATTGTCCTTTTATTCAGTCAGTGTCTGAGGTAAGGTTGGCAGAAGCCATTTCCTCTTTTTTATAGGAGAGGAACCTCAGAAAAGAAGCTTGTGGAAGCACTGTGGTTACTCACAGTCTGCAGGCCATGTGCCTTGCAGCTCTGCTTCCCTCCTCAAAACAGATGATAGCTTTGAGAGGTGGCATTTTTCAAAGATGATAACTGAAGCATTCGCGTGTCTGTCCAAGCTGTGTCTTAACACGGATAGCCTTACTAAATTGCCAAGATGCCTAGCACCCATAAAGTTTTAAACTAAGTCCTTGCCAAAATAGGCATATTACAGTTTCCATCATGACCTAAAGAATTAACTGTTTTCCTTTTAATAGGAAAATATTAATTTCCTCTTTTGCCCTGTGCTCTTACTTGACAAATTGTTTGGATAATGAAAAACTAAGATCCATTCCAACTGAGATGTTTTTGTGCCATGATTGTTAAAGAATTTACTTGGGAGTACCCAATTAAATATTCCGAGGATTGACCGTAGCTAAGTTGCTTTAGGTAGTTGTGGTGCCTGTGTAGAGAACAGAAGATACCTGACTTCTTCCACCACCACCCCCGCCACCCATCTCTTTTTTGGGATTAAACCTAGAGCCTTGTTTGTGCTGGACAACATCTTTCCCTGAGCCTCAGCCCAGCTGTTTCTTAAATGTCAAATGTTCTGGTGTGTTTTTCAACAGCTACAATTTATGACACAAAGTTTAACAGATTTCTCTAAAAAAGTATCTTGTCCAAAAGCAGTCTTGAAGCACATATGAAGTAAGTTATATTACTGTTACTATGTCTTAGTTCTTGTTTCTTGGTAGATTATTGTGGGTAAGTCCTAATGTAACAGAAAGTAACTGTTTCTAATGTGCTTTTTTTAATGTTGTTATTATTTAAAAGGGAGCTTGGCTTCTTAACTCTTGGCAGAAACTTTTTTCCCTCATTTAAAAAAAAAGTTCTGTATTTGGCTAACTTGGCGTTTCAGAAATGTTGAAAACATGCCAAATGGAATAAAACCAGTTACACTCCTTTTATCTAGCCAAATTATTCCACATTATAAGGTCTTAGACTCAGTTGAGAGCTTGAGCTGTTGGAATTTATATTGATACAATGATAAAAGTGTTTACACTGTAGCATAATTCTGAACAGTAAATGTCTCTCATGTAGTCTTTGTCTCCAGCTTGGGTTTGCTGTAAATGCCAGGGTTTTAAGCTCTACCTTCACCAGAATTAAAACCATTCTTCTTGAGTGCTTAACCAGAAAATATGTTTATTTTCCTGAAGGGTGCTTTCTTATTATTATTAATTAATGGCTTTAATTAATATCAAATGATTGTTCTTTTTTATTTGGAAGTTTGAACTTTAATTTTTTAATTTAATTTGAATTTTTATGCAGGTAAATATTATATGTTGAACATATTCTCCCATGCCTCCTACCCTGACTTTTCTAATCCCTCCCTCTTCCTAGTTGTCTCCTT
Organism: Ellobius talpinus; assembly: GCA_001685095.1. Classification (NCBI taxonomy): domain Eukaryota; kingdom Metazoa; phylum Chordata; class Mammalia; order Rodentia; family Cricetidae; genus Ellobius; species Ellobius talpinus. The sequence continues at coordinate 13,348 of LOJH01003265.1, read as the reverse complement.
TGACCTCCTAGACCAGCTATTCTCAACCTGTGGGTCATGACCTCTTTGGGGGTCAAATGACCCTTTCACAGTGGTTGCCTAAGACCAGTAGAAAACACAGATATTTACACTATGATTCATAACAGGAGCAACATTACAGTTATGAGGTAGCAATGAAAATAATTTTATGGTTGGGGTCACCACAGCATGAAGAACTGTATTAAAGGGCTGCAGTGTTAGGAAGGTTGAGAACCACAGCCCGAGGCAGTTTCACTTCTTTCATTTTACATATGCATTTGTGATTTTATTCAACTGTATATAAAAATCTAGAAATTACAAGTGAGAGAAAACATACAATATTTGTTTTCTGATACTGACTTAATTCAGTTAGTATGATTATCCATTTGCATCCATTTCCTGCAAATAGCATAGCTGCTTTCTGTTTTAAAGCTGGAAAAGTTGTGTATGTGTGCCACCTTTTCTTTCTTCGTTCCTGTCGACAGACACTTAAGATGATTTTATAACCTTGCCTTGTGAGTTTCAGTTAGCATTAATAGACCATTATCTCTGTGATACATTGACTCAGAGTCCTTTGGGTAAACACCCAGGAATTGTCTAGCTGGGTCATATGAGAAACCTCTGCTCTGATTTCCATGGTGACTGAACTAGTTAGCACGTCCACCAGCCATATCTAAGCATTCCCTCTTATCCATCGCCTTGCCAGCATCTGTTGTGATTTGTATTCCTGATGACTGGCATTCTGACTGAGGGAAAACAGAACGTCAATGTAGTTTTGATTTGCATTTCTCAATGTCTAGAAAGAAGGAACTTTTTTAAATATATTCATTGGCTATTTCATATTTTGAGAACTGCCTGTTCATTTTCCTTAGCCCACTTATTTTGGCTAGGTTTTTTTACTTGTTGTTATTTAATTTCTTTTAGTTCTTTGTGTATTCATAAATTAATCCTTTGTTGGATATATAGCCAGTAAAGACTTTGCTCCCGTTATGTAGGCTTTTTTTTATTTCATTGTTTCCTTTGCTATACAGAAGGCTTTTAATTTGATAAGGTCTTAATTGTTGATTGTTGAACTTTCTTTTTGTTTTGTTTTGAGATAGTCCTCTGTAGTCCAGGCTCACTCACCTCACCATGTAGCCCAGACTGGCCTTAAAGTCTGTCTCAGCCTCTGGAATCCTAAGATTCCCAGTGTGCACCACCACACCTACTTTGAAGGCTTGAACTTTGGTCTTCAAGCTTTCATACAAGAAAAAAAAATCTGCCTAAATTGGTTGCTTTCAGGAGGGTATATACTGCTGAAATACACATATTTATGAATTTGAATAAAATCTACTGTGGGGTGGTGGTATTTATAGTTCTAGCACATTTTTGTCAAACCATTTATTTCTTCAGAAACTACTTACAAAACTAACAAAATGGAGCTGGAGAGATGACTCAGCATTTAAGAGCACGTCCTGTTCTTCCAGAACACCAGAGTTCAGTCTCCAGCACCCCCACTTTTGGTAGCACACAACCACCTATGCCTCCTCTGGCCTCTGTAGGGACACGCACACACAAATGAAAATTTAGAAATGTCTAAAATCTCATAAATGATTACTGTTACCCAAGGACTACTTATTAATACCAGCATTGGGAGGAGATGGAAAACTGAAAAATAATGTAAAGTTGGAAATTATGATGAAACTTTTTTGATATGAGCTATAATCCTTTGGATATGAATAATTAGCTAACAGTAAAATAATAATAACGTTTTAATAAATCCATGCAGCATCTGACCTTGGTGTATTGCACACTTTCTCAACTATAATAAACAGGTTATTTATGACTGATCAAGTTGAGGAAAACACTGAAAAAGCCAAATATTTAGATGTTGGCAAACAGTTCTTACTATTCCAAGCCATGACTAAGAGACATGCTAAGTGGGCTTTCAATTTGCATCCTTTGATAAAGTAACTAGCCTCTCACTTCTCTTCCAAAATTATACATACACCAATTTATTATGGATGAGGAGTGAATGATTTACACTTCTTCCAGATAGCGTAGCTGGTTATAGTTTTCTATTTGGGGGAAGGCTTGTAAAATGTATTTGAAAAGTTATGGTCGTTGATCTAACCATACTTGAGCTTAGTTTATAGCGTTTACTTGCTTTCAAAACTTAGAAAAAACATTCACAGCTAACATCCATAATGCAAAATGTCTGTCTTATTAGGCATTAAAGAAGCATCGGTCGACAGCTATAATATTATTTGGCTGTGTAGCTGATGTGAATGTGGGCATGACCTCCCAAATAGATGAAAGAGTAATCTCTTTGACAGTTACTGGATGGCAGAGCTTGCCTTGGGACTTCTGCTGTTTCGATTGTAACTGTCTGTTTGGAAAGCATGCCTGGGGAAGGAGATTGTTTATAAGGATGAGCAGGTAAAAGTGAAAGGTTGTCTTCTGACATTTCAGCTAATCCCTTCCAGCCTTTGCTTTACTTAGCATTTCGACTGTTTGCTGGCAGGAGAAACTGGCTTTTTCACATATGCTCTGTGTCATTTTAAATTGGGCATTGGTTTTCATGCTTGATGATCATTAGACATTTGATGAAATTCTAGACCATTTTTCATTTAGTTTTCTTTACTCCTGCTTTTATATAGGAAAAGTAAGGCACGACAGACTTGGCTGACCTAATTACGTTAGTTAGGGTCATTCAGAAAAGCTGTATAAGTGTTCAGCTCGGTGGCTTTCACTCTGTAAGAGAGCTCGCTCTGAATTTGATCCAAATCCTAGCACTATTTCAGTCTTTTCGTTCCTAATTTTCTTATCTTTAGCATGAAGTGCTGTCTTCCTTGTACGACTGTTAGGTGACTTGTATGCTATTGTCTGTTGTTATCGCTCAGTGTTACTGCACTGTGCATGGATTGTTATAGAAACTCACTGAATGCTGTTGGTTTATACTAAGAACTTTGACTCCCAGATTTTCCAATTTTGAGTATCTATTTCTTAATGTCAATTTTTATTTCAATTTTTTTCTCCTTACATTTTTGTTTGTTTGAGACAAGATATTGTTATGCTGCCAGGTTGTCCTTCAACCCCTAGTCCACCCTACTCCTATGCATTCTACTGCTGCTACCCCCTGCTTGGATTTCAGGTGTGCAGGCTGTACCTGGCTTACCATTGTCTTTTACTTATTGTTTAGAAGTTTAACCTAAGCTAAGTCAAGTTCACCTTTTTCCTCAAACATGCTTACCTTCTCTGGGTACCTGCCGTACTTCTCTCTAGCTGGAACGTTAGAGGACGTTTGGCATTTTCCTTCACCTGTAGTTGGTGACTCCAGTCTTGTAGGTTGACATTGTGTTTCAGACTGGACCTCTTTTCTCTTCCTTTACTTCTCCAGGGCAGGCCCTCGCTATTTTTATACCATATTCATGGATTGTCTTCCTTTCTCAACTTTCCTCACTTCCATATACTCTAATCAACATAGTATCTTTTTCTTTTTACCACAAGATGGGATTTCTCTGTGTAACAGCCCCACCTGTCCAGGAACTTGCTCTGTAGACCAGGCTGACCTCAAACTCTCAGAGATCCGCCTACCTCTGCCTCCCAAGTGCTGGGATTAAAGGCATGCGCCACCACTGCCCGGCTGACATTAACATCTTCACATCTTTGTTTGGTAGCCGTTTGTGCGTGTAGTCTTTTCTGTTTATTACCTTTGCATACCTATTACCTAGCATAATGGCTTTACACCCAGCCCAAACTGCATATGTTAAGCTGAATTCAGTGTTTCAGCCTCCACGATTCTCCTCCACTGTTTCAGTTCTCATACTTTAAATGGTCTTTTTAATTGCATTTCTGCAGCATCCTTAAGAGCTACTTCAGACTAGCTCCTTTTTTCCCCCGGCTCAATTAGTATAAACATTCTGAAATTGTAATACAGTCAGTCACCTGTCAGCATCGGTGGTAGATTGATTCCAGAAAACAGGGAGAAAAGAACATGCTCAGGTGCTAAGTTCCTTAATAGTGTAGTGTCGGATCTGACCTATGCCTATTCGTCTGTGTACTTTAAATCATCTCTAAATTATTTATAATTTATTATAAATATTATTGTAAATAATATTTTGTAAATAAAAAATGATTATTATAAATATCAATGTAAATACTATATAGTTGTTTGACCACAGGACTTGGGAAGAATGACAAAAGGTTTTATGTCTTCGGGATAGCCCAGGGTGCTTTTGTTTTGCTCTAGATATTTTCCATCAGTGGTTGGTTGACTTCACTTAGGACCTATCAACATGGAGAAACTGTCCATTAGAATATTTTGAACTTTAATAGTTTTAAAGAAGAACTTCTTTGTTATGTAAAAAAAGCAGTTCATTCTTGGGCTGATAATCAGTATTAAGCAGCAGAGACTTATGAGGCACATGGCAGAGTGTGTTAATAGTACTGGGAATTGAACCAAGAGCCTCACACATGCCAGCTAAGCACTCCACACTGAGCTGCCTTCTGCCAGCCCTTGGTGTATTATAGTAAATGCGTCAGTACTATTTTAACTCTGTGGTTTGCTTAGACTGTCACTGAATTCTTTTATATGCATAGATTCTCCAAGTGTCTTTTTGGTGTGCATGTATGTAATTTGCTCTTAGGTGTACTTGCTGCTGATTGCCTCTTCTGGTCACTCACTCATGCTTCTGCCTTCCACTCTCAGCCGCTAAAACCCATTCAGTGAAATCCTTTCTGTTACTTTATTTTTCAGTTATACCATTCCCATTTGAATTTGTAAAATGTCCACCTCCAGGGTTGAGGAGATGGTGCATTGGGTAAGATGCTTGTTCTGCAAGCATGGGGACCTGAGTTTGAATCTCCAGGATCCATCTAAAAAGCTGGGCATGGACACATATGCCTGTAATCTCAGCATTGAGGGGTTGAAACAGGCAGATCCCTTGCCTAAATGGTAAGCTTCACTTCAGTAAGAGGCCCTGTCACAATGATACATAGAGTAATAGAGGAAGACTCTTGAAGTCTTGCTGTAGTCTGTGCATGTGTGCGTATGGGCGAGCAAACCTATATATTCACGTTTGCAACGTATACACCATATACACACGTACATGGTACAGCCTGGACGCCAAGACTGGCAGGGGGTGCCAGGATTGAGACGCGGAGTCTTCTCTTCAGGTGGAAGAACAGCAACCTTTATTTTGCCCTGACCTAAAGCCTTTTATATCTCTACTGCTTCTGTGGAAAACCACCTGCCAGAAAGAACACAAATATTCTTGTCAATTACAAACCATAAGGAAGTTCCGCTGTCAGTCAGGGGGAGTGAGGGCAGCTGGATCACAACACATACACACACATACATTTTAAAATAAAATAATTTTTCACTTCTCTGCCAAGATTATCTAGAGTTTATTCATTAAACTATCATTTTTAAAAAAGATTTACTTCTGTGTGTGTGTGTATTTGTGAGTGTGCATGCCCGGGCATGCATTCCTGTGTAGTTTCATTTGAACCACTTGTATGCAGGTGCTGCTGGAAGTCAGAGGGAGTCAGATCCCCTGCAATTGGACTTATAGGAGGTTGTGAGCCACCTGATGTGGGTGCTGGAAGCTGAGGCCAGGTTCTCTGGAAGAACAGTAAGTGCTTTTAACCACTGAGCCACTATCCCTCCAAACTATGTGTTTTTATGTTACTTAAATAGGTTTTCAATGTTGGCTTTAAAGTCCTTGGCGCTGCCCTGATGCTTTTCCACTGCTGTTGACTGCTGTATTTCCCCTTCCCTAATGTGTGTCATGTTTTGTTAGTCAGTTTTTGTTTTGTTTTCCGAGACAGAGTTTCTCTGTACCTTTGAAGCCTGTCCTGGAACTCGCTCTATAGACCAGGCTGGCCTCGACGAACTCAGAGATCCGCCTGCCTCTGCCTCCCAAGTGCTGGGATTAAAGGCATG
>LOJH01003264.1:22059-36561 GCA_001685095.1 Ellobius talpinus | reverse complement strand
ACACACACACAGAGAGAGAGAGAGAGAGAGAGAGAGAGAGAGAGAGAGAGACTAAATCTTTTTAAAAAGGGGTTTATCCGAATTCATTCCTGTAGATTCCTGGGAGTTTCCCTTGCGCCAGGTTTCTACCTGATCCTGAGGACCTGGCATCTTAAACTTAAATTACTCCTTTCTAGTTGGTGCTTTCTCTGCTCTTACCTCCATCCCACCCCACCTGATCTCTCATGTTCCCACTCCAACCTGCCCCTAGTCCACCCCCAGAATATCTTTTATTTTCCCTTCCCAGGGAGATCAGAATGCACCACTTAGGTCTTCCTTGCTACCGAACCTCTGTGAGTCTGTGGATTGCAGCACGGTTACCCTTTTCTTAAAGATAATATCCAATTATGGCTGATTACACACCTCTTCAGAATATCTATTTACACTGTAAAGATGCGTCTCTTCCTGAGGGGCCTCAGGATGGGTTTAATTAAAAAGCTGAGCAACCAATAGCTAGACAAGAGAGTATAAGCTGGACTTCCGGGTAGAGAGAGAACTCTGAGAATAAGAGAGGTGGGGAAATGCCAGCAAGTCGCGGAAGAAGTCAGGCATACAGTACAGAGGTGAGGTAACTGAGAACAAGCCTAAGCTCCAGCCAAAGTCTCTCTGTTGTTATTTGTGAACTGTCGGCACAAAGGAAAGTGTATCTACAACATACTATGTTTATCTTTCTGGGTCTGAGTTACCTCAGTCAGGGTCATTTTTTTCTAGCTCTATCCATTTCCCTTTGAATTTCATGATCTCGTTGTTTTTAACAGCTGAGTAATACTCCATTGTGTACCCGTACAGATGACTAAGAGTCCTAGCAATTGTGGATATGTAGCCTGGACTAGTCATCTCTTGTGATCAAGCAAGACTTCAGTGGAGTGACTGGGACACTAATTCAGTCACATAACCCTAGATCTACAGTCTGTCCTACCTATGGGATGTGCTGGGGTAAGGGTAGCACAGAGATTGTGAGAATGACCAACCAATGTCTGGATGCATACCATGAGAGTGAGTCCACCCCTGACACTGCCTGGAGTGCCAGGATCCAGAGGCTGGGATGGCCCAGAGACCTAGGATAGAACTAAGCATGACTGGAGGAAAAAACAATGCCAATGTAATGATGCCTATGGTATTCTGCTATACCTATAGATGGGTGCCTAGCCCAACAGCCATCAGAGGGGTAGCAACAGATGTAAACATTAGGCCAAGCTCAAGGAATCCTACTGAAAAAGGGGAGGAAGGATTGTAGGAGACAGAAGGGCCAAGGACATCACAAGAAAACCTACACAATCAAGTAACATGTACTCATCAGGGCTCAGAGAGCCTGAAACGACAACCAGGGAGCCTGCATGGAACTGACTTAGGCCCTCTGCATATATGTGACGACTGTGTAGTTTCTTGGTCTTCTTGTGCGACTCCTGACAGTGGAAGCAGGGATTGATTCTGACTCTGGTGCTTGCTTTTGGGCTCTTTTTTTTTTCTACTGGGTTGCCTTGCCCAGCATTAATACAGGGCAAGGTACTTAAGTCTTAGTCTTTACTAGAACTTGTTATGCCATGCTTTGTCAAGATCCTTGGGAAGCCTGCCCTTTTCTGAATAGAAACAGAGGAGGAGTGGATGGGGGATTTGTGGAGAGGGTCTGGGGGCAGAGGAGGGAAGGGAATCTCTGGTCAGGATGCAAAATAAATAAATTAGTTAATTAATTTAGAAAAAGAAGTTTAACTGACACCTACCATGTGACTAAGCAGGTCCATTCAAGTAGTATGGTGGTTTGAAAATAAGTCGTCTCCATAGGCCCATAGAGAATGACACTATTAGGATATGTGACCTTCTTGGAGTAGGTGTGGCCTTGTTGGTGGAATTGTATCACTGGGGGAGGGCTTTGAGGTCTCAGATGATCAAGCAAAGCCCAGTGTAGCACCCTCTATCTGTAGCACTCTCTATCTGTTGCCTCTGGATCTGGATGTAGAACTCTCAGCTCCTTCTCTAGCACCATGTCTATCTGCATGCGGCCATGTTTTCCACCATGATAACAATGGACTAAACCTCTGAACTATAAGCCAAGCTCCAATTAAATGCTTTCCTTTTCAAGAGTCACTGTGGTTATTGTGTCTCTTCACAGCAATAGAAACTCTAACTAAGGCAACTAGTTTCCAGAAGTAGGTGAAGCACAATTGATAAAAACTCAGAGACAGATATTGGGATTCAGCCTGAAGACCAGAAAAGCAAAACACCCAGCCACTGGCTCTTATCTCAACCTCAATCCAAAAGTGGTGATCCTGCCTCCAGGAAACCTCAGGATAAGACTAAGACTGAGAGCTGTCTCCTCCCATTTTATAATTCTCTCTAGTTCTAGAATTCAGGGCATGCACCACTACCTCCTGGTTTCTATGACAAGCTAGTGTGGCTACTGGGATTAAAGGTGTGTGTCATTGCTGCCTGGTCTATAAAGCTGGCCAGTGTGACTGTTTTACTTTTGTGATCCTCAGGCAAGCTTTATTTATTAAAATACAAATGAAATGCCACTACAAGTAGGCAGCTATCCAGATAATATGAGTGCTTCGTGATTCCCAGCCACTTATTTATAACTGTTAGAATGAGAAACAACCCAAAATTTCAATTCTAAGTGAACAGGTAAACAAACGGTAGCACACACCTTATAGAATATCACTCAACAATCACAAAGCATAAACTGTTCAAACAATAGGGTGTACATCAGAGATGAACATAAAAAAATGCTGCAAAAGAAGCCAGCAACACAACAGCATGACAGGATCCTGGTGACATGAAATTGTAATGATGTGAACCAGTATCTAGCAGCTAAAAGCAGACCACTGGTAGCCCGGGAGCAGATGACCCTCCCCAGGAAGAAGGAAGAGGGAAGAAACACAGAAGGATGTAAGAACTCTCCATTACTTCTGAGGACTCAGCGAATGAAAACTGATCAAACTTCGCCCTTTAAATAGGCACCATTTAGTGTATTAACCCTGTCTTGACCAACAATACCAATCACCCTGAAGAGTGAGGGAAGAACTGGGTGTGTAAGGGGTTCTAACTAACGCTGTAGCTATTTTCTTACTAGCTGTTCTTCTCCTGGGATAAACCACCTTATTTGATCAATCACCCACTGACTTCGATTCTTTATGAATACCCTTTTTAAGGTGGTAGTTTGATTTGAAACAGGATCTCACTCTGTAGCTTAGGATAGCCTATAAATCATGATGAAGACCAGGTTAGCCTCAAACTGAGTGCAACCCCCTTGCTTCTGCCTCCTACCTGTTAGGATTATGGGCACGAACTACCACAGGAGCACTTCTAAAATGAAGAAAACCAACAAATAATAATTACAAACATTTCCTCCTGCCCTTGCTTGGTCATTCTACTTTGCCTTGATGCCATAGCTGTGCTGTTGGCACCCTATGGGTTCCCCAGGCCATTCCAGTCTTTTGTATCATGCTTTATAAAGAAAGTATGGATTTGATTTGCTCCATCTTTGCTTCTTGCTCCACTGGAGGATGGCGGATCTATAAAGGTATGATCCTGTCTTCAATGTGACATTGGATATGTTTAGACAGTTTTATGTAGCCATACAACTAACTCTATATTACCATAGGCCCCCAAAGTTTTTTTACACCCTCCCACACCCTGTTCTGGCAGCTCCTTACCTACTTTCTGGAGAGCTTTCTTTTTCTAGAATTGCAGGTAAATGATTTCATATAAAACAGACATTCTTTCTATGGTGTCTGGCTTCTGTGATTTATTGCAAGAATTTTGAGATTTGTCCTCTGTATCCTTTGAGCAATACTTTCCTTTATATGGCAGAGTAATATTCCTGGTGTGTAAATGCCAAAGATTTGTTTATCCATTTACCTCTTGATAGTTTCTAGTGGTGTTGGTTATTTATGGATTATTTTAATGTGATTGGGGACACATAGAAATAATCCTGTGACTGCTGTATACAGACTATTTGTGTACCTATATGATTTCATATGGAGGGTTAATAACAAAGACTAGGATTACTGTGTTATGTATGTAACCTGTTAAGCATTGACACACTGTTTTGTAGTATGGCTGCACCTTTTTCCATTCCCCCTGGCAGTGGATGAGCTTTCCAGTTGTTCCTTGTCTTTGCCAATGTGTAGAATTTTCAGTTTTCAAATTTTAGTCATTGAAGTATATAGGTATTGGTTCTGTCTTATCTCTTCTGAGAATTTCTTTTTAAGTATCCCAATTCAAATTAGCTTTCCTAGGAACAAAATTTTTACCCTTAAAATTTATTTCATTTGGTAATAAAATAGATTATAGTTTCTGATGAGGTGGTCCCAAATGATAAGCCTCCTGGTACTTGTCATTGCTTTTAATGTGTATTTTTGTTTTCTAATTTTTGTTTTGCATTGCCATGGGATCTCACTCCATAGCATAGACTGAGTGCAAACTCACAGAAATCATCCAGCATCGGTCTCCCAGATGTTGGGATTACAGATGTGATTACATGTTGATGCCTGGCTCATGCTTGTGGCGCTTTCAGTGAAAGATTTAAGGTGGAGTTAAGATTGTATGAGGAGCCATAATGGTTGGAGAGCCTTCTGTATAAGAAAGCAAGGAGGAACTGTCACTCAGGCATTGTGGCCCACGTCTTTTGTTAAGGTGGTAACAAAATAAAATCAAGAAAGACAAAGGAGTTTGGGACTAGAAAGGCCTGTGACATTTCCAGGGTACTCTGTGTGATTCACTTTGCTAAACTCAAACCACGGCCAAGTCAAAAAGCTATGAAGAACCCGAGAATCTGAGCTGGGTTACAGGCCTGTGTAGATGTGTGTGACCTGGACTGCCCCGGCCTGTGTCTGTGTGCCTTGGCAGGAGCAGTATGTCCTCACATAGAAACATGAACATGTGTGTACAAGAGTGAGGAACTGCATCTGGATTGGGGGATTTGGGTAGTCACTCACTACTTGACTTTATTCTATAAGTGTTTTCTCAAATGGGGACGCTGCGTCGTGCAGTATCATGAAGGCCCCACGCCGGCAGCTCTCTCAGGCACGTTCCAGCACTTGGTGCTCAGCAGGCTCAAATCAGGCTTTCCTTCAGTAGCCTTGTCTGCGGCTGCTGCTGGGAAGTGATGACTGTGGCAAGCCAGATGGGGTGACAAGCCAGATGTGGTGCCTGGGCTCCCCCTCCTTGGCACGCTCCAGCTGAGTGTTAAGGGGCAGCTGCAGCAGCTGGCCCGGGCCCGAGGCCAGACAGTCTGCCTCCTCAGTGCTCACCCTGTCTGCCTCTGCGCCGTCAGCCCTGCTCCTCAGCATTCTGCCTCTCTGGCTAGCGTTGTTCGAATCCTTTCTGCTTCTTGACATCACAGAGAATTTTCAACAATGGTCAGCTCAGCCACGTGTAGGCATGGGCAGCTATGGTCACAGTCTGAATTCACCTACACAGACATCCTTCCCGGGAGAATGCTGGGGTTCAGCAGTTCACTTGGGCAGATGCACCGGGGCAAATAGGCTCACACCTTACAAAGGAGGATGCTGAGGAAACTTCGATCCTTAAGAGACCCAAAATATGCAAAATAAAATTCTTACCATGAGAACTAAAAAAGCTAAGAATTCCATATGGTCTTCCCTCCGAAATTATTTCTTTTTGAAGATCTGAAGCCACATATAAGCAACATGATTTCCTATGTTACAAGTAATGGAAATTATACAGCACCACAGATTCATTGTTTTTAGTATTATGTCAAGAAAGACAAGCTTTAATTCTCAGGATCTCAAAGTGAGTTGCTGTTCCTGTGTGAAGAGTTGGGGTGAAAGTAAAGGATATATTCTTCCTCTATTTCTCCTTTTTCTCATCCATGCTAGTTCTCCCTGTACAAAAGCTGGGTGACAAGTGAATTACAGCATTGTTGTTGAATTTAACACACTTGGCTCTGTGCATACCGGCATTGTTGTTGTATTGAACACACTTGCATACTTGGCTCTGTGAATCCCAGCATTGTCTCTGTATTTAACATACTTTTACACTTAGTTCTGTGTATACCAGCATTGTTGCTGTATTTAACACACTCGGTTCTGTGTATCCCAGTGTGGTTGCTGTATTTAACACATTTGCACACTTAGCTCTGTGTATATCAGGCCCAGAAGCACCTGAGAAAGAATGCCTCTCCTGTCAGATCAGCCCAGGCAGCATCAACACACATTGTTTCCAGCAGTGGGGGTGGGGGCAGCCAAGATCTTGCCTTTTCTCAATGAAGGCCCATTAATACGTACCTGTGCACATTTCTATCCGAGAAACTAATGAGATAGTAGTGAGGAAGCAAAGTTGGCTATTAGATAACACTTCTACTGCCAAAAGCCCTAATCTGACGCAGATTGAGCTGGGCGTAGCAGTCCATTAATGGTTCATGGCTCAGGCAATAATGACTGACTAAGCTGACATAGTGCTGCTCTCCCATTCTGCCGCCCCTGGGGACACCACTGTCACTGGGTTATCTATTGCCTGCTTCCCTATCAAAGAGAAAAAAAACGGCAGAGCCGCAATGTATGGACGCCTCTCTGTAGTTCATTTCACACAACCCTGGCAACGGGTGGAACAATAGATTTATAAGTTTATCCTACATTAAGCCAAGCATGCCTGGCTACACTGTAAATTACTGAATAATAAACCAGGTGGTGTAAGATCCTGACTTGGACAGAATATAAAAATCTATCAACCTGTAAAACACAATAACCATAAATGTGCTATGTGGCTGATGTTCAGGTAAGCCACCGGCCACCAAGAGCCCAGGTTCTAGGGAGAAAACGGCAACAAAGCAGGCTGGATCATGAACTTGGCTCGCTTTTCTTTTGTGCTCCCTGTGAACAAGGGGGGAAAATCTCTGCGTTAAAACAGTGGAGAGTTCGTTTTGGTTGTTTGGTTTCTTTGTCTGGAATTGGACTCTTACCCGGTTACTGGTAACCTATCCCAGGTTGTGGCTACACAGTTTGGGACTGATGGCTTATTGAGACAACTCATGGCTGGGGAGAGGTTTTTGCTACTTTGGCCAAACTTTGTCTTCCGGTGAACCTGAAGCACACCAGAAAGGCTGCAGACTTCAGGTGGTGCTTACCCTCCCCAAGAAGCACATCTTCAACTGGGTTAACTCAGTAGAACTCCACACTTCAGTACCCTCTGCAAAAGGAAATGGAAAATGCAGAAAATTGGGCTCCATCTTCCTTGGCCATCCTCTCTACAAGAGATCCAATTTGATAAGTCTCAGGGAAAAAATTAATTTACTTCAGTGAAAGATTCCAAAATGATCCCATAAATTCCCATTCCAAAACATACACAGATAATTAATTCCTTTTTAGGAGATTTTCAATAAGCAAGCCAGGTTAAGTTTATATGATTTACAAACAGTGTTTATATCCATAGAGGTGAGGCTAATTGCTACATGGTTTGACATCATTATGGGAAGATGCTGGGGCATGCAGACAGTTTAATTAGGGGTGGTTTCAAGTTCACTTCGTGATTACCATCACAGAGACTTTCTAATATGCTTACACTGTGTGGCAGAGCTAAAGACTGATTGCATCTTGCCCACCGTCTGCCTACATTTTGAATACAAAATTATAATCTCTGTCTGTGGGGCTGCACTCATATGGTTTAAATCTCTTCCTGAACCACGCTCATCTGCTTCCAGCCCTCAGACTTCATCTTTTTTTATTTTGCACATTGACTACCCACTGGCTGTGAAAGCTTTAGAATATGTCACGAAAGCTCCTTAGAGCACTTCCAAAGGATGCTAAAAGCCTCTGTCCTTAGCAAGCCAATGTGGAAGCCGACTGTACAGCCTCCACACTTGAAGTACGGCACCAGCATTGCTCGCAAATAACGGAGCTGCAAATTACAGCGCATCCTCCGCATCACTCAATAGCATTTGCTTCACCAGCTTTAATTTGGAAAGTTTAGTTCTGGTAAGTTGCTGTCGTCTGCAATAAACTCAACTAGCTAAGAGCAACGTTGTTGGGGGTGGGGCTGAAACTTAGCAAGGGCTGGAACTGGGGTACAGTTTAAGCCCTCTCAACATCAGAAATGACCAAGAATATGTGTTGTAAACATTAAGTCCCTCAGTCACTGTTTTTTAACAATCATCAAACTGTATAGAATATTCTAGAACCCAAGGGAATGTCCCAAAAGAATTCCTAAGCCTTTCCTGTCCTAAAGACACTTAAGAATTTTACCCTGTAGAGAAAGCATCTTCTTAGGGCTCAAGCCTTGCTGAGCCAAAAGGAAGACAACTTCAAACAATATTATGGGGTTGACTTCAGCTCCTAATAGGTGGCTGGCTCCTCTGCACTTTTTTTTTCACTTATGTTTTGTTTTGCTTTATTTTTTGTTTGTTTAATTTAGGTTTGTAAGTTTCAGTCAAAGGTCCTTACAAAATGCTTTCTGTTCAACTGTTACTCTGGATTCCAGCAATTCGGTTTTGAAAGATGAATAAATGAAATAAGACTCCCCAAAGGAAATGATTTCACAGCTTAAGTAGCACCTCAAGGGGGATCCTTGGGTCTTCACCAGGTCTTCAAAATGCAGACATCAGAGAAAAGCAGTTTTCAACAAACCTCAAATTGTTGATGCCTAAGCTATAATGAGAGAGTCTCCTGCAGCTGCCTGCAGCCCAGGAGCTACCCCTTGAAGGACGGAGATGGAATGAGGTATCCTGACACAACATCCCTGTGTTGGAGCCTAAGAAAATACAAGCTTTCTTATGGTCCCACAGGTGTGGTGGGAGGGAGTTGGTGCTCTGGGAAGCCAATCATTCTCTTCTAGGAATAGATTAACTTTCATCAGGAGCAACTGACAATCTTTCAATTCAAACCCAAACTACCAGTTTCTAATTGAGTTGAATTAATTCGACCATGATAACAAAGCATCACTCATCTCTGCTTATAATCAACTGATAAATTCTGGATTTATAATGTGGAAGTTGTCCCAAGTGATTAAAATACTATCTTTATCTTCTGGGTCTGGAACAAAATACCCCAAGAGCAAGCAAGTAACTTCTGAAAGACAGAGCTTATTTTCGGTAGAAGTCTAGCATTGGGCAGCTGTGTCTGGTAATGGCTCCATGTGGTTCCTAACACGGCAGAAAGCAGAAGAGAAAGTGAGCTTATGCACAAGAAGAGACAAAACTGAGGAGTGCCCTTCATTTCTAACAATCCATCCTTGAGGTCACTGATTTCATCCCTAGAGAGTGAAAACTCACTACGTACAGAACAGACCCAGCCCCCCCATGAAAAAGACACCAATGCTTTGTAATGAGGACTCCATCTCCCATACTTACTGCATGGCAAGCACAGTCCAACATGGGCTCTGGAGAGATAAACTCTGCTGAATCTGTAGGGAGCTGTAGCCCCATTCTCCCCAAGTATTTTGATATGATCTTAGGTAGCATCCCTTCCATTTTTCTCCATGGTACTCTCACTAGCACCTGTGGTTTCCCTTAAACATACACTCGGATGTATCTGCTGGCTTCTGCAGGCAGGTAGCTCATACCCACTGTGAAGGTTCCTGATAGTGCTATTTTTCTGAGCCCCTATCCCTGTCCTTGGAGGTGACTTCTGAACTACTCTACATCTGGAGCTCCAGAGAAGACTCTGATCATTCAGTGAAGCTCTGCCTTCAGCTTTGGCTCTAGCTATGAACACAGATAAACCATCATTGTGAGTGACATATTGTGCTCAGGATACACGCAGGTTTCTGGCTCAGTTTCTCCTCAATCACCAAAAGATTCACTGTCCCCCTTTCTGCTTCAATTCTGTTACAGTGCAGAATCTGCCCAATGTGTTGTTTAGCTCAGTAATGGCATACGTTGACAGACTTCAGACACTGTACCTGAGCAAAGAGGAAAGAGCCGCAGGATGTTATGGGAACTCCTTCAGACAATAACCTTTAAGGTATTGGCCCACTTTGGGCGTGATCTCATGTTCTATAAAGGCAGACAAAAAGCATTAATGGCCCTCTTTGCTGCTGGATCCAGTTCCAGTCCCGTCTGCTTACAGAGGACTGTAGATCACTACCCTTACTGTGAGTTTATCCCCAAATAAATAAACCTTTCTTATACTCCATTCCAGGTTATTGTGGAACTCTCTGGTATGACTACAAATATGTATCATGAGGGGCTGGCTTGCTTGTTGGGGTTTTCTGTCCTGCCCGGTATCCCACAGCCGGCAAGCCTCAAAGAAAATCACAGAGAGAATCTCCATAAGTTATAAAGCTGATTGGCCCATTAGGCTACTTATTAGCTCTTGTAGCTTATATTAACCCATTATTCTGATCTATGTTAGCCATGTGGCTCAGTACCTTTTTCAGTGGGGCAGGTAACATCCTGCTGCTTCGGTGGTCTGGGAAGGAGTGGGAGGAATCAACTTCCTCCTNTTCCTGTCTGGTTTTCCCACCTATACTTCCTGCCTGGCCAATCAGAGTTTATTTCAAACATGATTGACCGAATACAGACAATTCTCCGGTACCACAAATTGGTGCCCAACATGGGCCCAAACCCACGACCCTGAGATTAAGAGTCTCATGCTCTGCCAACTGAGCTAGCAAAAGGGGGAAGTGTTGTGGGAATTCCTTCAGCCAATAGCCTTTAAGATACCAGCCCACTTTGGGCATGGTTCCATGTATTAAAAAGGCAGATGAAAAGCGTACATGGCCCTCTTTGCTGCTGGATTCAGTTCCAGTTCCCAGCATACACAGAGGACTATGGATCACTACCCTTACTGTGAGTTTATCCCCAAGTAAATAAACCTTTGTTATACTCCATTCTGGGCTATTGTGGAACTCTTTGGTCTGATTACACCAGGAGATCTAGTTGATGGCCCATATGAGCCCAAGAGGGCACAAGCTCTACTGGACTATGTAAGTTAAGCTACTTGCCAGTTTCCAACATGGGGGTGACTAAGTCACCTATAAAGCAGAGCCTTTTGCCATCCTTCAGTCAACAGAACCCTCACATATACCACATGTAGAAAGCACTTGACAAGTATATAGACAGGTCCTAAGCCCTTTTCAGGCACCCCCACTCAGGACACATCCAGGTATAAATGTTATTTTCATCAAGTCCATAACAGGCATAGAGCACACTCCCAATTTCAACCACACTCAGACCTAACCAGCAAGTGTTCTTCCCAGACAAAATATGGTCATCATGACCTCGGAGGTCACTTTGCCTTGTGCCATCACCCAGCATTTCACTCCCGTCTTGCCCAGAGATTGAGTTCCTAACTCCCACCCCACCACCATTTTGCATTCTTTTTCTTTATTTTTAGTCTCAGGTGTGTATCTCTCTTTCTGTGTGTATGTGTGTATGTGTGTGTGTTCGTGCATGCAAGCATGTATGTGCTTGCACATGTGTTGTAGGGGATGGGGGGCACTTGTTTGTTCCTAGCCACTGAACCCTGAAATAATCACACAGAAACTGTATTGATTAAATCACTGCTTAGTCCATTAACTCTAGCTTCTTACTGGCTAACTCTTACATATTAATTTAACCCATTTCTATTAATCTGTATATCACCACATGGCTGTGGCTTACCGGCTAAAGTTCCATCTAGCTCCAGCAGGCTACTTGGCTTCTATCTGACTCTGCCCTTCTTTTTCCAGCATTCAGTTTAGTTTTCCCCACCTAGCTCTGTTCCCCTATATCTCTGCTATAGGCCCAAAGCAGTCCCTTTATTAATCAATGATAGTCACAGCATACAGAGGGAAATCCCACATCACACGTGTTTATATGCATATACTTACATATGTGCGGGTGTGTGCAGTTTTTAGATGTGCATGCCTGTATATGTGTGCATTTTTACATGTGTGTACATATGTGTTTGTATGTGTGTGAAGTAGTATTCTACCTAATTTTCAAGAATTTATGAGTCTACAAAGACATGAGAAAAAGAGTATTAATGTCATATAGCATCTACATGGAAGTCCTCACAAAACTGCTGGTATGTCAAAGACTTTCTAGGTCACATACAAATAACCAAAGCCACAAAGTTCAACTCACAAATTCCAGGGGCTGAATCAGGTCTCCTTAAACCAGTCCCATAGGCCACTGAAGCCATGAATGTGCATTTGATTCACGACAGTTGACTTTGTTCTTTTAAATGAAGTATAACCATTTCCACAGGCCCCAGCTCAGACCACTTGATTCCCACCCACAGAGAAGCAGCATCTAACGAGGGTCCTGCCTGCAGGCCGCATCTCACTCCAAGGGAACTGGCTAACAATTGGAACCTTTACCTCACAACCAAACTCCAAAACTTAGAGTGTTGCTTCCCTGAAGTGAGGCAGGGGCCAGCTGGCAACAGAGCCCTTCTGCTTGGTCTTAGGGATCTCATACAGCCAACTAGGTCATAAGGCCAAGAAGGGACAGTTATCCCTGTTATTTTGTCATTCATTCATCCTTTCACAGAAGCCCCAATTCTTATTGACCAGAATTGTCTCATCTACTTTTGCCTCAACCAATGAGGAGAGTGGAACAATGGTGGCTGTCTAGTGCTGTGCCTGTGAATGGAAAGGAATGACATCAACTGAGCAGCATCTGTAGATATAAACATGAACACTTATGTGGGTACCAACCTCTGTGGATGCTATGATACGGGATTGAGTTCTGATCAGTGTGCTGAATGAGCCAGTTGCTGAGAAGCCCTGACTTCAGGAAGACAATGCAGTCCACTGTCAAAAACCACATGCCCATGCACAACCAAATACTAATCTGGACTAAACAGGGACTTGTTAGAAAGGAAAATGCAAGGATAGCTCAGTTATAGTAACACACACCTATAACAGAGGTACCCAAGAGGCCAAGGTAGGAGGATTACAGCCAGCCTAGGCTCTGTAGGAAGGCCTTGACTCAAAACAGCAGATTAAAGAAAAGGGGAGGAGGAAGTAACTGAAAGTTGATGGCTTAGAAGCCACCATAAGAAGCAAATGAAGATGCCCCAGAAAGCAAAAATGTTCAGAGCTTGACTTTACAGGGTACATGGCAGTTCAAGGTGCCTACCATCTGCCTGCACACCTCACCTTGGGTGACATCAGAAGTATGAACCGGGCATGATGGGAAGTGGATTCGAAGCAGACAGACACACAGCTGGTTTCGTTTAAAGACTAGAAACGGCAACTACAATACTTTTTACCTTCTTATGAGCAAGGAAGCTCTTCCCAGCCAACACCACATTTATTTATTGATTCCCCATGACATGCTTTACTACGCTACCGAAACCTTGTGTAGCTCTTAACACTGCTTGACTCAGGAGACAGACCTGTTGAGGGCTGTCATCACCAGGCTGCCTTCTGTCATTGTTCCATCTTCTTAGCCTGACAGGAGGAAATCCACATTGTTGAAGAAGGACATTGCTTAGAGTATGTACCACTGGACTCCTCGAGGGCTGTTGGCTAATTAGGAGCACAATAATATAAATTTGCCTTGTGTCAGGGTTTTGGGGGAACAGTAAAATAATACAATTGAGCAGGGAAGAAAGTAGATCACATGATTTATTCTGCACTCCCAGAACATAGGATGGCAAAAGAACGCATCAGCCTGGGACCTGGGAAACACTCCCAGAAACTTTTAAACTGATCCTTTGACTTATGTCTATCACTGCTTCCTAACATTTTTATCAAAAAAAATTCATTAAAGGAAAGAATAATTAAAAAAACAAACAAACATGTATTGAGGGCTAGAGAGGTGACTCGATGGATAAAGTGCTTGCCACACAAGGACGAAGACCCATGTTCAGATCCTCAGTACCAGCGTGGCAGCTGCCTATAATCCCAGCACTTGGCAGCCCTTGAGAGTTGAAGACAAGGGACCCTCAGGACAAAGCCAGTAGAATCAGTGAGATCTGGGCTCAACCGAAAGACTCTGCCTCAGCATACAATGTGGAGAGCCATCAAGGAAGCTGCATCTGTTCTCCATATGCATGTGTACCTACATACATACAAACACACACACACACATACACGCACACCATATATACATGCAAAAGGGGGGAAGTGAATTGCATTGAAAGCAAGTAAAATGAGAACATTCTAGAAGCCCAGAGGTCTATCTTATACTTTCCTAGCACATGTGAGTGCTAAGTTCCATACCGGGTTTTAAAAATGCTTAAAGATCCCCCGCGGCAGTAGGCAGGCAGAAATGCCAGAGCAGTGGCCTGGGCAGTGGTGGCGGGCCATGTGGCAGCAGTCAGCGGGCTCTGGGAGCAGCCAGTCCCAGAGCAGTGGCCTGAGCGGTGGTGGCAGGCAGGAGACAGAGACATGGATAGACACAACATGTAGAATGAGGTTGAATATTTAATCAGAGGGTTATGGAGGGGAAAGGGAGAAGGGGGAAGAGAGAGAGAGAGGAGGAGGAGAAAGAGACAGAGAAGGGGGAAGCAGAGAGAGAGAAGAGAGAAAGGGAAGAGAGAAGAAGAGGAGAGAGACAGAGAGGGGCCCCAAGAG
>LOJH01003264.1:3436-13627 GCA_001685095.1 Ellobius talpinus | reverse complement strand
ATGATGATGATGATGATGATGATGATGATGATGATGATGATGATGATGACAATGGGGAGAGCTACTGAGGAAGACACTGGAATGTGACCTGTGGGGACACCTGCAGTCACATCTTCATGCACACATGCAAACACATTAAATTCATGTTGGCGCCGGGAACATGCACATACGAAAATGTCCTGAGTTGTAATAGCTGCTTTCAGAAGAAAAAATCATGGGGCTAGAGGGGTGGCTTAGTGGTTAAGAGGGCTTGCTGCTCTTACAGAAGAGATTGTGGGTTTGGTTCCCAGAATCCACATCAGATGGCCCACAACTGCCTATAACTTTAGTTTTAGGGGCTAAGACGGCTTCCTTGGGCCTCCTGCAAGACCTACATGCATGTGGCGAACACATATATACATACACATACACACACGTGCACACACACATGCATACAAAAATAAAAATAAATTAAAAGATGAAAAATAAGAGAGTAGTTCAGCTGGGAAGAAACAAATACCTTTCAACAGGCCTAATATGAAGTATGACACTCTTCTAGAATTTTCTCTACCTTTTAGGTACATAGGCCACTAACCACATGAGGCAATTTCAACTTCGGAAAGTTCATGCATGCTAATGTACATTGGGTATCCTGACATGCCTGTGACACAATAGTTTATGAACACAACAAACCTCTAAATTTCTTTGTAGCATTAACTTAATGTCTATTAATGCCACAAATTTCCATTAAAGAGGCCTGTCAGTAAAATTCGCTAATTTTACCATCCTTAAAAACTTGTTAAAATTAACATTTATCAAATAAAAAAACCAAGAATCCTAAGAATAAATATAATAAAAAATGCTTTAGATAGAATGGGCTTACATTTTAACTGTATAGTGAATAGGTTGAAAGTTAGCAAAAATCTATTAAAAGGTGATGAAGGTTTTTAAAAAATTCTTAGATAGACTCAAAAATCTTAATGTTAAGAATGAGTCAGAAAGCAAGTGATAATTGGCAGCAGGTTATCAGACATCTTCTGGTCTTTGAGAGACAATCCTGGCAGTACCATGATAGTGCCTGCGTGCAGAGCGACTATTCAATATACATTTTACTAACACAATCAATGAATTTAGCAAAGATGTGTTTAAGAAGAGAGTATCTGAGGATTAGGGTAGGTTTGAGAAATGAAATGGAGGCTAAGCTAACAAATCTATCAGAAGTAAGATCAACAACTTAAAATTTAAACCAATCTTAAGCATATATTTGAACTTGGATATGCAGAAATGGTGTACAAGTCCCCAAGGGTCAATGATACACTCACAGGATCAACAGCCCTATAGACAGTTAAATTACTCAGGAAGCCAGGGAATTTATCAAACATTAATTTCAAAGTGGATTCTGGCCTACAGGAAAAAAATGAAAGTGTCTGTTAGTGCACATACAAATAAATGTTTTCTGGAAGCCCTTTCTACTATTTTTTTTAAATTATAAATTGGCTAAGTAAGATTTGTAGTTTAACTGAAACAAAAAGAAGAGACTTTCTGCTTTGATACAAGCTGTCTGGGTCAAAGTTATACACAAATTTTTACAAACACTAAAGAAAACAAAAACTTTTAATACACCGATTGACTTGACAAATACAAACCAGAGAAAGAGTTATGACCTTTTACTTCTCCTGGTGCACAACTAAGCAACCAACTCTATTGTGTGAATATGCAATAGGTCTCAAACAGAGAGACCCACAAACACATTGTAGATTACAAACGACAATTTTAATAGCCCTGATAAAGTTTGTCAAAACAGATGGACTGGGATGGAACACACCAGAGCCTCCAAAAGCCCTTAGAAACATGGGCGGTATTTAGTTCATAGCCTCAATATTTAGCCTATTGATCAAAAGAAACAATAACTTCATTCACTGCTGACAGATAATTTGTCAAAAATATTTTAAAAAACAGCATTTTCTTAAGGTACAGTAACTCAGGAAATTATTCATCCACCCTTGTGCCCCAGAATGTGAGGTCAAGTTCCTTGACAAGGAACATGGAGCACCATGGTCCCAAAGCAGCAACACCCCCCAATCCTTCCTATGGAATTGGGAGATATCTACCCTTCCCACTGTAAAACAGATGAGTGGACACAATGCTCTAGGATGTTCCTTCTTCCCCAAGAATCTCAGAAATAGTGTTTTGTTATTTTGGGTGTTTTTTGATGTTTACCTCAGCCTGCTTTTGGCACATGAGTTCCCAAGGCCAAAGTTTTTCCCAAAGATATGTCCCACTCATGAACCATATATTGTAGTCAAAGGAATGAGCAGTAGCGGGGAGCCTGGAGATGGGGTCGGCTGCCTGGAAGGCACTCACTGGACATGGCTAACTTGATTTCTCTGTCAGCGCTGCCCCAACAATCAGCACTTGGATATTTTGTTGTTGTCTGTCAGGGTTCTGAGCAAATCCATTGGCTGGGGTGTCTGGACATGGCAGTCCTGTGGTCACTGCTACACTCTCAGTCCTTGATACTCACATGGGCTCCAGTACCCACGGCCAGCATAGCCTAAGTGAAGACATTCACCCTGTTAACTGTGTGCATGTTTAACACTGAGGCTTGGCTCTGACCCTGGGGCCAGCCCTGACCAAGCTGCTGTCTATGGCACAGCATTCCACCCTCAGTAGACCTCATCTCCTCCAAGTGTGTCAGAAAGCACCTCCCATCACTCCTCCTTATATGCAACAGATGTTCAGGGGACACTGTGAGTTATTTTCTGCACCCCATACCCAAAGGGACCCGGCTTGGCTCTGCTTCCTACTGAGTCTTCCTACCATGCCAGGAAAGCCAGGCACAGCCAAGCTCCAGACAGTGGCTGGCACAGCAGCCTTAACAGGTCTTTCTAATGTGTCCTATGGTCCTCAACAGGACCATCAACACAAATACCAGAGACAGGACAGTCTAAGCAGCAGAAATCTACTTCTTCATGCTCTAGACATTGGAGTCATGGGGTCGCCTGCGTTGACTGATTCTTGGGTTTCCTTAGAAGGTAGGTGGCCACCCATATGTCTATCTGAATCTTATCTTCAGAAAATATCACTTAGCTAATGGGGAACCTCTGTTAGCCAATGATCTTTAAGAAGTTGAACCAGGATAGGGCGTAACCTTTGGGTACCTAGAGAAAACCACCAGCCCGCCCAGGGCTCGCTCTCTGATTTCAGCGCTAACCAGTTGAGGTTGGACTTCTTGTTCCTGTTTCATGAGTTTGCCCCTTATAATAAAGAAAATATAATTAAAATATTTCGGAGTTAACCTGGGATTCTTTGACCTGCGTCCTCACCCATTAACACTCAGCCTGGACTTGAGCCCACTTATGTGACCTTGTTTTACCTTAAAGACTTCTTGGTTAACTCTACTTCCATGCAGTAATGAGAGGACTTCACCATATTAATTTAGGTAATATTAACACACAATTACCTGTATTATGCTATATCCTGCCTTCCTGCTCCCTTTCTTAGGCTATTGCTTGGTTGGTTGTTGGGTTTGGTCTTTATCTTCTCTTTCCAGAGACCCCCCCAAGCCAATGTGCAGCCATCCTCCTGCTTCAGCCTCCCAAACACTGAATTTACAAGCACGCACTACCCCACCAGCTTTCTCTGGCTTCTGTCTATCACAGAAAGTTCATCACCGAATTGGCTTTCTCCGCTGGAAACATCTGTCTGGAAATGACAAGCGATAACACCTCAGTTGTGAGAGGGATCAGAAGGGGCGCCAGTGCAGATGAGCGCAGGCAAACCGGTGGGCATATTTCACGTCGCCTAGCTCTCACACCAGTGCTGGAGTCTTTGATCCCGGAACAGACTCCGTATGAGAGGCTTGGGAGGTATTAATCAATGAATACAGATTAATTTATGAGACGAGAAGATGCAGAGCAAGTCGCCCAAGGTCACATGGCTAATTACAGCCCACGTCTTACAACTACGAGAACATACTCCTTCCAGTACCCCTTGCTGTCCCCTGTGCAATGAGAGGATGCCCGGAATACAATTTCACAGCGGTTCCTTCAGCTTACAATGCGTTTATCATCTCACATAAGTTATGACCCCGACTTTCACACGAAGATCAGATCACAATAAAAAAAAAAAGCACACATCGTGCAGGTGGCTAACATGATTTATTAAATTTTCTCAATTTTGTGTAGTAGGAAGTTCCTCCCCACAGGAAAATTTTCCAGATATTGAAAACATATGTACAAAGGACAAAGCTCGAGGAGGAAAAAAAAGGCTTCTTACAATACATCACACATAATAAATGTGTTCTTAACGAAGTCTCTATGAACTTTCACATCAATCAAGAGTGGAGGCTGCTTGATTCTGTATAATTAACCAGGAAGTCATATTACAAGTGATAAATATCACAGACAGTAAAGTGGAGCAAAGGAATATTGACCTTAAGTGCTCATTAAGAATGCAGGGTTTTTGATGGTCCTCAATGCAATCATTACTCAGTTAATTGAAGGGTCAAGTTTCCCAAAGATTAATAATTAGACGTCCAGTGGCCTGTGCATTGGTTGTTTGATAAATGCCGAAAGAGGCCCCTTTGGGGATTCCTGGACTTCAGAACCTGGGCACTTGAGTTCCTATTGTATTTGAAGAGCTATGGACCTTAGAAAGAATGGATCCCTGCTGAGATGGAGTTCCTGAGGAGTCTCTCTGAGGAGAGTTGGTAAGACCACCCTTGACTTGACCAGTAAAGGTGGTCCCACCACACTTCCAGGACATCATCACTCTGCGCTCCTAGACACTCCTTCCAGATGGTCTTGGGAGCTTCGGGATGAACAGGCCTGCAGCAGTGTTCAATACAAGATAAGTCCCATAGGGGTACATGGCCCATAGTTCAACAAGAGTTGATGTTAAACCAGCACTTGGTACAAAACTCATCTAGCTCAGTCTCAACTACATTCTTGCAACCTACTCTTCAACAGCACACATGTCTTACTAGTCAGGTAAGGCAGCCATCTTGAATAAAGATGTGAGCTCCCCTTCTTTCTGCCTCTGGAACATGGGAACTCTTCATAGTCTGGCTGGTGTCCTTCCCTCTCTACATGCCCAGCCCAGCATCCAGTAAATAAGAAGAAACACCTACTACGTTGGTGGTCCAGTGGGGACGAAGAAGGATGGGACATGGTAGGTTGAATAGAGCATGCCTGAGCCCATGTTGGGTAAGAGGGTAAGAGTCTTTGAATGAGGAGAGAACAGACAGCGGGAAACATGGGCAGCCTTCCGGGGGGAAAATCAGCAAGAGAGGTGTCCATTGGGGTGTCATGAAAGACTCAGAAATGCAGGATGAGTGGCACTGGAAACAGCCTAAGTATCCAACTGTAGGGGCCAGGCACTGATTACTTGATCCCTTGGTGAAACAGTGTGGAAACTCATGGAGAGCTAAAGAGCAGTGAGGACTAAAGACAGAGAAGATGGGAGAGCACTTAAAAGGAATGCACATGGAGATTCCAAGGGGTAAGGAGACTATAGACGGCTGCAAGTGTGTGTGTCTGTGTCTGTGTGTCTGTGTGTATATGTATGTGTGCTTGCACATGCACACTGGTGTGCAGGTGTTCATATAGATACAAGAAGGCAGCAGACGTCCTCACAGTTTTCCATCTTGTTCACTTGAGACAAGCTCTCTCTGAACTTAGAATTTAGTGTTTAGAGTGAGGCTGGTGGTCAGCAAGCCCCAGCAAGCCTCTTAATCCGGCCCCTCCCTCCAGCATCGGGGTTACAGACTGGCATGGCCACACCTAGCTTGTTATGTAGGTGTGGGGGACCCAAACCCACATCCTCATGCTTGCACAGGAAGCACTCTTTCCCACTTTGCCATCTCCCTGGTCCAAATAACTTTTAGTTAACAACCTCCACTCTACCATGTGTTCCAGATTTTCTAAAATAAATCTGTGACATCGGAGGGTGAGGGGGAAAGTACAGGAGGGTCTGCCCTGAGCTGTAACCCAACAAGTGGAGCACGGTAACATCACAAGGGACAGCACGCTCTGAGTACAAATGCACTGGCAGTCAGCAATGCAGAGGGGAGAGCATGCGGGGATGACATGGAATGTTGCAGAAGAATCAAAGGAAGGAGCAGGGGCCAGATTCTCCAGGCCCCCCTCCTCTCTTTGCTGTTCTTCAGCTCAGGTCTCCTTAGCTCCCCTGAGTGAGTCAGAAGTCACAGCAGGAGTCTCTCATGGGACAGACCCTCCACCATCACCCATAACTTCCTCCCCTGTCTAACTTCTCTCTAGGGTATCACCTTGAAGCAGTCAGAAGTACTGAGCAGCCACCAGGCCCAGCCTGTCTCCTCACTGCACACCTTGACTCTCCCTAACCCCTACCCCCCAATCTTGAGAACTGAATGCTTGTGCTGGGGTCCAGCCTGAAGCAGTGACCCAGAGGTGAAAATTCCTTATCTTGGGACCAATCCCTCCCCCGAGCCAGCCAGGCTTCTTATTTATGAGTCCTGCACACAGCGGCTGCTATGAATTTCCACCCTGCCCTCACCAAGACACTCACTAATGAGGAATCTTTAATATCACACACTTGCACCTGTTCAGGGACTAGGCATTTCTCAGCCCATTCAGAAAAGTCTTTGTAAGACAGAAGCTCAAGTGCTGGGGAGGGTGGGGGTGGGCGAGGACCCCATGTCTGGCATCCCTAACCAGTCCCATGGCTCCTAGCAACATCAGGTCTCAAGTTGAAACCAAAACAAAATAAATGGCCCTCTGGCAGCTCTGAGTTTCTGTCTTGGTTTTATTCTGTTCCTTGCCTTGCCCGTGATGTTGCAAGAGGCTGCTTTTATATGCCAGAGCAGCACCAAGCTACTTGGTTTTAAAATGACACTACTGTTTAACACCCTGTAATTTCCAGAAGCTCTGATTTAGTGTTGTGACAGTCCATAGGACTCATTTCAAAGCCCCAAGAAGAGCCAAAGTGTTAAATAAACATGAGGCTCGCTTCATGTGTCCTTTCCAAAAGTGCAAACCCTGTGTTACTCTAATGATTAAATACTGCTCTACACACAAACAAGCGGGTTGTCTCGAGGTTGCTTCTTCCCGTAGCTTTGTTTCATGTAGTAATTATTTTGTGTTCAGACAAAGACTTTAATTACGAGTCATAAAGGGATTCCGAAGAGTGAATAAGTACTTTCATCAAACTGATAATAAACAGTCATTTCTAGAACAAGAAGCCACCCGTGTGCAAGCTTTAACGAAGTGGGAATCTACGAACCACTAAGTAAACCTAGTCCCTTAAAGGACTGTTGGGAGAGGTCATAGGACAGAAAAAAATGTTCCACACACCTTCACGTCCTGAAAGACGAAGCAGAGTAATTGAAGTCTGGTGCAAATTAAAGATTGAAACTTGCTTCTGAATGTGAAAAATTCAAGCCTTTTAACCCAGAGCTCCCAATACTAATGACTATAAAGTATTTGATCCTTTGAAATAACAGTATGAAAGTAAAAAATGGTTTGATTCTTTGAAATGACAGTATGAAAGTAAAAACATAGAGACTTAATGGTGGTTCTAACACGGAGAAGAGAAATGCATGCATGCTTGATGACAGTGGACCTGGAAGACGGAGACAAAGCAGGAAATGGCAAATTCACTGTGTCTACAAAATAGGTCTCCAGTCTGTGCTCTCTGACAAAGGAACTGACTCGCCCACATTCTGGGAAGTAACAAGCCACTGCGACAGTCTCCTAGGCTCCCTGGAGTTGCTGAACCAGGGTCTCAATGCACAAATAGCTTCCTGGTCCAGATGTCCTATTAGACACCTATTACCTCCATCCCACCCTTGGAGCCTGAAGCGAGCCTGGCTAGTATATACTCAAGTTAACTGAGCCCCAGCTCCATCTAGTTAGCCAGTTGCTTGTCTAATGCTGTTTCCTAGTGTTGGAAACTCTCAGATCTGAGAAGTTTCTTGAAGAGCATCTTTTACCGGGTCTTCTGCGCTGCGGGCCTCATATTAACCATGGCCTTCTATTTAATCTTTGGATTCTAGCCCAGAGACCACCTGCTCAGGAAACTACCCTCTGCGAGCATGACAGACTCCTTCCACACTACCAGAAGCCCTGCGAGAGCAGTAGCCGCACTCCGTAGAGTACACACTGTGCTGATGTGTGACCCTGTCATACTCTCATGTCACTGATATGCACATCCCAAACCCAGCAAAAAGTAGATACCAAGTGACAGGTCATTGAAATCCTGTAAAAAGGAATCCTTGGGCCTCTGACATCTGGGGACATTGAATTTGCATAGAGAAGAGAGACAGAGGACAGTGCATGGTATTTACTGTGTATGCAACAACATCCATGCTCACACGGTATCTGCTCTTGGCTTTGCATCCTAAGAGATGAGTTTTACTCCTCTGACTCCACCATTCCAGACCAAACTGAGGCAGGCATAGGTGCCATCGGCAGCCCTGCTGCTAGAATGACCACAAGGTAAGAGGACCTGGTCTGAGGCTCTGGCCACCAGGCTGCAAGCTGGATTGGAACAGCTATCTTCCCCGCTGAGAGCTTGCACTGTGCATGTAGATGGATGGATTGGTCTGGACAGGAGACATAGCTTGGCACTAGAGGGTTGCAATGTCTACACCAGCTGGCAGTGATATCCCAGGGATACGGTAACATCTTCCTCCGGCTGAGGCTAAAGGCAACCAGATCCCCAGAATTTACAGGCCAGTCAGTCTAGTAAATCATTGTGCTCTGGGTTCAGTTAGGAACCCCGTTTCAAATAACAAGGTCATAAGTGAATGAGAAAGACATCTGGCATTGACCTTTGGCCTCTATGCACACACATGCACACAGGTGCACAAAAAATACATGCTTACATATATGCAGCAACACACTTACACACACAAATACATGATTTTTAAGAGAGAGAACACTTAAATGGGTGCTTGTGAGTCTGAATCCAGTCCTAGACCAGCTAGTTCCTAGTTTTATTCCTGGGACAAGGAAGATAATCCTAGTGTCACCAACCACAAGAAGCAAATCACACCTAGCATGCCTGGGAGCACAGTCAGGATTAAATGAGATAATGTGGGGAATACGTTCTTGTGCCCAGCTCATCAGACTCTCAAGGCAGATCAACCCTTACTGTCCAATCACTGAAAGGTTCCCTGCCTTGTCACTTTGATGAGGTGGCTCCCTGTCTGTAAGGACATCCTTCAAACACAATCTTACAAGCTCACATGGATAATCAACACGGATATGAGGGCTAGCACAGCCTATGCACACTCAGGAGAAGCCTGGAAGAGAAACAGCTATTCAGAACTCGCAAGAGCACACTAACCATCCAGCTGCCAGGAAAATGAGCTTCAAAGAACAGTGACCAAATGGGGAGGGGGCAGTTTGCAAACATGTATGGAGTGCCTGGCTGTTCCGAGAGACAAAAGGAGGCACAGACAGATGGGCAAATAGAACGCAAAAGCAGACCCAGACACTGTGGATACAAAATAAGCTCTTGTTTTCATTTTATGACATTTGTCTTGGTTTCAGTGTTCCACTTAAGATTTAAAGCCAGTGGGGGCTGGGGAGATGGCTCAGTGTGTAAAGTGCTTGTCACGCTATCTGTAGTCATGAGGATCAAAATTTGGGTCCCCAGGACCCATGCAAAAAGTTAAATGCATCAGCACAGCCTATAATCCCAGCATTGGGAAGGCAGAAACAGGAAGATCCCTGGGGATTATTGGCCAGACAGTCGAGTTGGGTTTGTGGACTCCAAGTTCAGAGAGAGGGATGGTGTCTCAAAAAAAAAGTAGTAAGGTGGAGAGAAACAGAGGAAGACACACATCAGCCTCTGGCCTCCACATGTGCATACACACACACACACACACACACACACACACTCACACACATACTCTCTGTCACACACACAATTCAAAGCCAAGAGACAATTACCTACAATAAAAAATAAAAGCTTTGCACCTGCCCCTCAGGTAACTGAACAGGTTTACTGTAGGGGTGGGAGGATATCATGAGGCTAGTTCAGATTGAAAAAGAAAACATTCTTGATGTCACGTGTGCACACAGAGATAAGACATGGTTAATCATACTGCTGTCTTCTTTGATCCCTGAGCTGTTCCAGGCCGTGGCTGAGCCCCACGGACATCAAGCACACACAAACAAAGAGAGAGAGAGAGAGAGAGAGAGAGAGAGAGAGAGAGAGAGAGAG
>LOJH01003263.1:26191-39585 GCA_001685095.1 Ellobius talpinus | reverse complement strand
CCAATGAAAGTAACACATAAGACAGATGACCCTCCTCCATCACATGTGGGTGCTGGAAATTGAACATGGCTCTTCTACAAGAACAACTGAGCCATTTCTCCAGCAGGTCTGGAACCCATCACAAATGCTGGGATTATAGGTGTGCCATACCTTCAGGCTGTTGTGTATGTTGACTTCTTTGTTTTTCAGTTTCTGAGGTAGAGTCTCACTACATAGCCCACACTGACCTCTCTTTGGTTTTGAGACAGTACTCCTGGCTGTCCTGGAATTCCCTGTGTAGACCAGGCTGGTCTCAGACTCACAGAGATCCACCTGCCTCTACCTCCTCAGTGATGGGATTAAAGGCATGAGCCACTAATACCACACCTGACTTTTTTTTTCTTTAAATGTGTATGACCAATTTGCTTGCATGAATTTATGTGTACCATATGAATGTGTGGTACCTACAAAGGTCAGAAGAGGGTATTGAATCCCCTGGTGCTAGAGTTATGGGTAACTATGAGCCAGCATGTGGGTGCTGGGAACCAAGCCTGGGTCCTCAGCAAGAGCAGCAAGCACTCTTAACCACTGAGCCAACTCTCTAGCCCCGGCCTCATATTCTTGCCTCAGCCTCCTTCCCAGATTGTAGGTGCACACTGCCATGCTGTCTTAACAGTTTACTTTAAACCCAGTGTCATTAGTGGAATTTGCACACACTGTTCTTTGACTAAATATCTTCATCTCTAAAACTATAATTTCATTAATTAGCAATGTCAACTTCACCTTCTTGGTGGGGTTCTCATAGCACTCAGTGTTGGGTCATCTTCACATTTGATATTCTTTCCTGTAGTGCTTATCCTGGCTGTCCTTACCCACCTGCTGGCCCATACCCTGCCACAACAAGCTCCCAGTACCCTTCCCAGCCTCCGGTGACCACTGTTGGTAAGTATTATGAGCATTTTATTGTTTACCTAAGTCAAGGTCTCCTGTGAAAAGTGTGTTTCATTTTTATGTATAAAATTTTAGAATATTCTTCCATATAGGAAAGTCTATAGTGATCAGTGTCCTGTAATGTGATTTAACATCCTATAAATGGGCCTTCTGCCATTTAGAAGTCTAAACATGTTGCTGATGGCTCACTAACTTTCCTGTTTGCCACATTCATACTGGTGAATCTCACATGTGTTGAGTCAGGTCTGAAGGTCACCTTCACTATTCCAGCAAGTAACAGCTGGAATAGTTCTAAAGAAAAAGCCCCCAAAGTAAGATTGTAGGGCTTTGTGGCCTGGCTGTGTGGAAACAGGTAAGAGCACCTACAGCAGAAAGCACCCGAGCGAGTCATGCGTGAAAGGGTTGCACATCCGTGCTGTCTGTCCCACTCAGCATGCCTCCTGTTGTACGCAGTCGCCTTCTGTTACTCGGCTACCTCTGCTTGGCCTGAGGACTTCTCTGCCGGAGCTTATGTCTTCTAACTTGCGCTGGGTTACCATTTCAGCATTTCCTTTCTTACCTTGTGGTCTGCTGCTGTTTGGCACATAAAAAATACCCTAAAACAACTTGAAGCTTCAGCTGCACTTCTCGATTTGCACCCCATTTCCTCCGTGCAGCAAGCACGGAACTGCAGTCTGTCCTTGCTATCTTCAGCCCTTCTTGCCTTCCCTCTACCAATCTTTTAAAACTGCTCTGTCAGAGTCATAGTGAGCTTTCTGGGTTTAAATCCAATGGCTGGTGCCTGCTGTCTCCTCCTTGGTCTGTCTTCGATGTCTGACACAGTGGGCTGCTGCCAGCTTGATGCTCTTTCCAGCGGACACACTTTGTTCTTTTCCTCCTATATCACGGGTACTTGTGCTCAGTCTCTGCGGGTTCCTCCACTTAATGTTGGAATCCCTAGTTCTTGGTACTTTGACTCCTCACTCTGGTGAGCTTTAAATGCCCTGTCTGTACCCACAGTTGCTGAATTGTGCCTAGTCTGTACCCCTCTCCCGACCTCTGCAGTCTTATATGCAGCTGCCTTCTTGCTGTTTCCACTTGATGTTAACAGACGTCTTAATTTACATTGAACGTGACTCAAGTTGAACTCGTCTTTCTACACAGTTTACCCATCTCCATTGATACCTATTTCGTAGTCTAACTCAAGTTGTCCTTGATTCCTCTACAATCATCTTATCTTCAAAATATCTAGAGTCAGTACGAGTCACCATTATCTTGTCTAAATTACTGTATGAGAACCAGCAGCCCCTGCATTTGATACTAACAGAAGCAGCCTGAAAGATCTTACTCAAACATGAGTCGGTGATGTCACTCCTGCTAAAAGCCTCATTTCATGAGTCACTATAAACGTTTTGGGCTTAGAAGGCTTTGTAGGATCCTGTCCCTCATCGTTTCTGTTACCTTATCTCTTACTGTTCTCAGAGAATTTGTTCATTGCTTATTTCCTTTGTATTATTGTCAGACTCACTCTTACCAATCTGTGCTGCTACCTCCTCAAACAGTTGGTGTGTGGCAGCTCACCCGAATGTATTTTGCTAAGTGCTTGAATGAATACAGGATGGTGCGAGGCTGTTATTTGTTATGTTTTTTGATGTCATGAGCTCTGATATCAGGAGCTCATATCTGTGCCTTTACTACCCAGACAACGTCTGCTTCTATTGTCATCGCCTAATAGCTTTGGTAAATTAAGATATGCTTGTCTTTCCTGTAATGTACTTTATACAATAAACTTTTGTTTTTGTTAATTTTGAGACAGGATCTCCCTGTATAATTCACTGGCCCAGAACTCAGTTTGTAGACAGGCTGGACTTGAATTCACAGAGATCTGCCTTTCTATGCTTCCCAAAAGTGCTGGAATTAAAGGCATGTGTTCTTGTATCTGGCCCTATAACACTATAATTTAAATTACTTGAATAAGAAATGAAAATACTGAGAGATCTTTAATTCAATCTATAAGTTTAAAAGAATAAAAAGAACAAAACTTCTAAATTTGGGACGGAAGAGATGGTTCAGTGGTTAAGAATACTGGCTGCTTTTCCAAGGGATCCAATGCCCTGGCCTCAAGTACCAGTCACACAAGATGTGCACAGAAATACATGCAGGCAAACACTCATACATTTAAAATGAAAATTTTTTTTAAATCTACTCTTTGGGTTCAAGCAGCAACAGAAAAATGGGAGTAGAACAGTTAATTGCCTTGTTTCTTAGATAATATAATTCCTTTGATCTTGGTTATAAATGTTTTTGTTTGTGTATGTCTATCCTCAGCACTAGTTTGGTGGTCAGAGGACACGTTGGGGAATCTGTCCTCTATCCAGCACTGACTTCAGGGATTAAACTCAGGTTGTTGGGTTATTGGGCTTAGTAGATTACTTTTTGCCCATCAAAGACTTTGTAGTTAATTCATTTCAGAACATCAACCTTGAAGAATTTTATGGCTTAGAAATTTTCCATTTATCCTCAAAATGGGCTGTTATGGAAAATGATACATTTAAAGGTAGTTTTGATCTGAGATTCAAAAGGAATAAGCACTTGAGCAAATACTGTGTTTTTTGGAAAAGTACCGTAGCCTATGACATAGCCGTTTCAGCCATGAGCGCACAGCAGCTACACTGTGTTGCCTGCACAAGACTGGATCTTGCACAAAGCTGGAACAATGTTGAAGCTCTATCTGCCTAAGTAAAAGCTGTCATAAGCTCTGTGCCAAGTTCCAGGTTGGCACTCAATACTATAAATGAAAATTCTGTGCATGTAGTTGTTTGGAAGGTTTTCTCCTACTTCAGAAACCAACTTTCTGTATTGTTGTTATAAGAAGAAATAATCCTCATGGTTTGATCCACTTTCTGAGCAGATAATTTGTGATAACTCAGGCTCCATAGTTACCATATAGTAAGTAGTATTCTCCCATATCTTTGGTTTTGTTTCCAGCAGTTTTTATCCACTGTCAATTTCAGTCCCTAAGTATTATTTGTCCTTTTTTTCCTTATATTTATGTATATATATGTACCTGTGTGGTATGTGTTTGCAGATATGTGTACACATGTGTGAAGGGAGGCTGGAGGTCAACCTCAGGTGTCTTACACTCCATTTTTTGAAACAGGGCTGAGAAACAATTTTGTGGACTTGGGTTAAGGGTGAAAAATCAGAAAAGTTGGGGCAGAGAGATATTTGGTGGTTAAGAGCACACGGTGCTTTTCTAAAGGACCCAGATTTGATTCTCAGCACACACTTGGTGGTTGACAGCTGTCTGAAACTCTAGGTCCAGGAAATCTGACACCCTCTTCTGGCCTCTGCAGGTACTGCATGCATGTGGTATGCAGACATATTTACAGACAAGACACCTATACACATAAAGTTTTAAAAATAAGATAATAAAAATTAGAAAAACTACCATTTATCTTGTTTTCTAATAGGTTAATCATAGATTCACTAATATAAAATGGTGCCTTTTGGCTTACAGGAAACAGTGATCAGTAAGTACTGTTAGAGAACTGAGTGGCCTTAAATCGGGTATTGTGTCCTACAGCACTTTAAAGATATTAGCCTAATTATCTGAGGAATTACCTTCTTGGGGAGGATATTGGTTTTCTAACACTAGGAAAATTGTGTCTTATTTCCTAAGGGTTAAATTTGGTGATGAATATCATCTGACATAAAGTTTTAAGAATTTATTGTTGTTGTTATTATTATTATTAAAGTCTTTGACCTGTTTGTTTTTCAAGACAAGGTTTCTTGTGTAACAGCTCTGACTGTCTTGGAACTCCCTTTGTAGACCAGGCTGGTCTCAAACTCACAGAGATCCACTTGCCTCCGCCTCCAAGTGCTGGGATTAAAGACATGTGCCAACACTACCCAGACCTTTTCTTTTGCTAATCTGGAATTGCAGAAGTCTACAGTCCTGAAAAGTGAAGTTGGCTCTGCGTGCTTGGAGAACTGTCAGTCTGTGGGAACTTGGCTTATTGTAGTAGACACAGAGAACATATGATTTCTCTTGAAGCACTTTAAAAAATAGTTTAAAAACTGACTAAAAATTGAAATGCTTCAAACAGTTCTTTTTTTCTTCTTTCAATGGCAAGGAGCTCACTAAATTTTGAACTAAAGTTTTGGGTTTTTGATTTTTTTAAGATTATTTTTATTTGTGTATATGAGGGTATGGATGACCTCGCACTGGAAGTCCAAGTGGCTGTGAGCTCCATATTAATCCTGAGAAGTGAACCCAGGTCTCCCATAAGTGCAGTAAGTTCTCTCAGCCACTGAGCTCTCCTGCCCCATTTTACTACTTCAAAAACCCATGAATTTTCTATTTTGCCTTTCAGTTTTCAGGTTGTTTTATTCTGTTTTTTGTTTGTTTGTTTGTTTGTTGTTTTTTGAGGCAGGGTCTCACTGTACCTCTGTTCTGAAACTCACCATGTTGACCATGCTGGCCTCTAACTCATCGAGATCCAACTGTCATCTTTCACATTTTAATTAGAATTCTTATCCTGTATGAAAGCATGCTGGATTTCAAGAGAGCTTGGATGTGTTTTATAGTAAAGTCTGTGTGACAAGAAGTTAGGATTGGTCTCATCCCAGCATCTGCAGCCTAACGGGGACTGTGACCTTTACAGGCAGGACGTTGCTGCCTCAGCCTGTCTCCACTCTTAAGAAGAGTCTTGGACTTGCTGCTTCTATATAGTCTTTTTTTTACC
This sequence comes from Ellobius talpinus, assembly GCA_001685095.1. Lineage (NCBI taxonomy): Eukaryota > Metazoa > Chordata > Mammalia > Rodentia > Cricetidae > Ellobius > Ellobius talpinus. The sequence continues at coordinate 33,928 of LOJH01003263.1, read as the reverse complement.
TTACATTCTCAACAGCATTTGCTGCTTGTATTGTGATGATGACTAATTGGACTTAGGAAAGATAGAGCCTTAGTGTGGCTTTGATTTGCATTTCCCTGTTGGGGAAAAATGTTGAACAGCTTTCATGTACTTATTGACCATTTGTATTATTTTTGAGAACTGTTTGAACTTCAGACCCTTCTGCTTTGTGTCCTATGGGTTGCAGCATGCCTGTTTGTAAGACAACAGGGATCGAGCCAGGGTTTGTACATGCCGAGCAAGCGCTCTCCCATCTGAGCCCTCACGGTAGTTACTTTTCTAGTGACTGTAAAAAAATACCTGACAGAATGAACTGAAGGGTTATTTAACTCAGAGTTTGAGGCTAGAGGCCTTCTTGCCAAGGAAACCAGGATAGCAAGAATGTAGAACAGCTGACACATTGCATCTGCAGCTAAGCAGCACAGCTCTCTTTCTACTCTTTATTTATCCTGGGCCCCCTGCTCGTGGAGAGGTGTCACCCACATTTATGTCTTCCCACTATGTCTCCCAGAGTTTTGTTTCCATGGTAAGTCTAAACTCTGTCAAACTGACAGGCAAGATTGACATCACAGGTGCAGGAGTAATGAATGGCTCCACAGTTAAGAGCTCTTGCTGCTCTTGGAGAGATCCTGAGTTCAGATCACAGCATCCCTGTAATGAATGGCTCCGCAGTTAAGAGCACTTGCTGCTCTTGGAGAGATCCTGAGTTCAGATCACAGCACCCCTGTCAGATGTCTCACAGCCCCTGTAGTTCTAGCTAAATCCCTAGAGGATGCCCTCTTCTGGACCCCTCGAGCACCTGCACACAAGGTGGATATTGACACCCACAGCACAGAAATACTTTTAAAAAAGATTAGCCATCATAGCTACATCTACAGCCCCCTTGATGTCTAATTTTTGAAGGTCATATGGATGCTAGAGTTGACAGAGACGTTCTCTTGTTCTATGGGTGTCCACTCTGCTGTGTAGGACCTTTTAATCTGATGCAGTCCCATTTGTCACTTGCTATTTCCTGAGCTGTTGAAGACAGATTCAGAAAGTCATATTCTTTGCCTTTAAGTGTTTCCACTGTTTGCCGTTGGAATTTTCAGTTTAGCTCCTGTTTAGTTGATTTTTGCAGGTGAGAGACAGGTACCTAATTTCGGTCTTCTACACGGTAATGTTGGGTTTTCATTGTTTCTCGCTTCTTTCATAAAATCAAATGGTAGTGGATACTTGGGGTTATTTCTGACTGTTCTGTTCTGTTTCACAGGTCTGCACGCCCACTTTATGCCGGCTTTGTGCTGTGTTTATAACACCAGCACTGTTCTTTCTGCTCAGGGTGGATTGGGCTGCTTGTGACCTTTTGTATTTCTGTATGGATTTTTTAAATTCATTATGCATACAACGTGCTGTTGGCATGTGTGTCTACATGTCAGAAGAGGGTACCAGATCTCATAGATGGTTGTGAGCCACCATGTGGTTGCTGCGAATTGAACTCAGGTCCTCTGGAAGAGTAGCCAGTGCTCTTAACCTCTGAGCCATCTCTCCAGACCCCTCTGTATGGATTTTTGTGGAGAATTCCTTGACCTAGTTTATAAGAACAATATAAATTCCAAAATTAAATGTTCTTTAACATAGAAGTTGGAAATTTAAGATCAGTGTGACATGATCCATTAGACAAGATATGGTAACTTGAACCAAATTTGTTGGTATGTTTGTGTACAAAAAGACCCTTAAGTTTTGTTAGTTCAGATAACTTCTACAATACAGATAGATGGAATTGGGCACACTGTCATTGTTATTATCTGGGTACCTGACCACAGGGACAAGGGCATTTTGTATCTGACAAGCATAATAAAGTTTCATTTAGGCCATTAAGATTTGGGATTTTTGAGACAGAATTTCTCTGTGTAACCACCCTCCTGGAACTCTCTGTAGACCAGGCTGACCTTGAACCCTCAGTGATCCGCCTGCCTCTGCCTCCCAAGTAGTAGGATTAAAGGCGTGCACCACCATTAACCTGTAAAGAACCAGGGTCTTTTAAAGACTTTAAACTCCTATTCCTAAAGTAGCTTTGTCAAAATTAAGATAACCATCTTCAGTGGTCTTCTCATCCCTTGGGTAGGTTCTAAACTTTTGTAGGAAGTATCTCTTTTTATGTCATGCATGTTTGCTCTTGTGTGAGTTTTTGTGTACCAAGGGCATGCAGGAGCTCAGAGGGTAGAGCACCTGAAACTGGAGTGCAGGCAGTTGCAAGTGTCCATGTGTGTTCAGGGAACTGAGAGTGGAGCCTTTGCAAGAGTTAGTAAGTGCTCTTAACCACTGAGCCATCTCTTCAGCCCCTCATCCTTGTTTAAAAAATGCTTTACAAATTAGTACAGTGTAAGGAACCAGAGATTTCAATTTGGCCTTTATCCTGTCCTGATGACTGAATAGTTAAGTCCTTTTTTAAAATTAGTATTTTGGTGTGTGTGTGTGTATTGGTTCCCATGGTGTCCAGAAGAGGGTGTCACATCCCATGTAACTGCAGTTAACAGGCTTTTGTCAGCTTCCTGATTATGGCTGCTCCTAACCACTGAACTGCTTCTCAACTCCTGAACAGTTAATCCTTTAAGTAAAAATGAGTCTGTGAATGGCGCTTAAAAATACAGCTCTTTGATGCATTTAGCAGAAGAAATGTGTCCCATGTATGTTGAATGATGGTGTATGCATGCGTGCATGTTTCTCACCTTCCGCATGTTGAAGCAGGGTCTCTCCTGGTTTTGCTGCTGGCCTATGACCTTCCATCCAGCTCTCCTGTTGCTGCCTCCTATCTCAAGAGAGGAGTAACAGATGAGGACCACTCACCCAGCTTTTTACTTGAGTCCCAGAAATTGAACGAGGGTTGTCAGGCTTGAGTGGCAAGAGCTCGGTAGTCTCAAACTTAGCAGTTCCAAGGCCACAACTCTCTGGAAACTGTCATATTACTGGTTACAGCTGTTTCTAGCAAAAGGATACGATTACAGTTGACTTCTGAATGCTGAAGACCTACGCGAGCCTTGGGGTCCAGAGTCTGTGCCTTATCTCCTCAGGTCCCAGCAGAGACGGCACAATCAGTGAGGACACCATTCGAGCATCTCTCATCTCAGCAGTCAGTGACAAACTGAGATGGCGGATGAAAGAGGAGATGGATGGTGCCCAGGCAGAGCTCAATGCCTTGAAACGAACAGAGGAAGATCTGAAAAAGGGCCACCAGAAACTGGAAGAGATGGTCACCCGCTTAGATCAAGAAGTAGTAAGTAATACATCATTACATTTGGGGGTTTAATTATAGCCCAGGCAAAGGATGATGTGTGCACCATGGGTGTGTAAAGTAAAAGTTCAGTGAACAGCGGGTGTCTGCAGACACATACATAGCTCTCTAAGCAGAGTGGTGGCATGCACCTATAGTCTTGGTTCTCAGGGACTGGGGCAGGAGGTCAGGGACTGGGGCGGGAGGTCATCGGCTGAGGACACTGAGGAAAGAGACTGTAGCACCTCAGGTCTCGAGTGCAGCCACATCTGCTCTCCTGGAAAGTGGGTGCTAGCTGGAAAATTGCCCTTTTCCAGGAGAAATGGTAAAGATCTGCAGGCCTCAAACTACCTAAGAGAGAATAGTATTTCTAAATGTTGTTGTATTTAGTATTTCTAAATAGTATTTCTAAATCTTTGAGGGGCCTGGAGTGATGGTTCCGTGGTTAAGAGCACATACTGCTTTCCCTGTACCCACATCAGGCTTTTCACAACTACCTGTTAACTCCAGCTCCAAAGAGTCTGACGTCTATTCCTGGCCTCAATACCTGCACGCTTAGACATGTGTGTGCACACACACGTATCTCTGCAGACATCTGGGGCCTCGAGAGCTTCACATCAGTGCAGCCCCGTGACCCTTCAGTCTCCAGGCTTTCTCTTGTGTTTATATAAAGTGAGCATAGCAGTAGCCAACCATTTCAGTTCAGGAATGTGACACCAATGTAAGGGTGAGTCTGCAATCACCACACACATCTCGATATTGCAGAAAGTGTTTGTTGTAGCCCTGCGCGTTGAATCTTGTCCACAGACAGGGAAGTCCTCCTGTGGGAAAGTCTTGTTTGATGGTTGTCTGTGGGAGGGACTTCCTTTTGGAAAGCACCATGTCTGACAGTTATCGGCACCGTGTGTCACTTTCACAGCTGTGCTCATTTCAGGGACTGCAGATTCCCTCACACATTTTACCAGTAAGCTGTTGGAAGCATTCAGTCAGCTACTTAAAGCACTGTCTGGGTGCAGATGTGTATGGCAGATGATCCTGCACGAATCAGTGTAAGTTACGTGTGGACTGTTCTGTTTTCAGGCTGAAGTTGATAAAAACATAGAACTTTTGAAAAAGAAGGATGAAGAACTAAGTTCTGCTCTGGAGAAAATGGAAAACCAATCAGAAAATAATGACATTGATGAAGTTATCATCCCCACAGCCCCACTATATAAACAGATTCTAAATCTGTATGCAGAGGAAAATGCTATTGAAGACACTATCTTTTACCTGGGAGAAGCCTTAAGGCGGGGAGTGATAGACCTCGATGTGTTCCTGAAGGTAGACTTTCTTCCTCCTTGTGGGGCTTTGCTACAGGTTCACGGCAGGGCAGCTTGAGATAAGCATCCTTCCAGACTTCCTTCTTCTGCCTCCCAAGTCACACCACCTAAATGTGAGATTATCACCCACCCCTATTTTGTTTTGGTTTTAATCCAGTAATGTCTTAGAATTGGATAATTTTAGATGAGTTTTTCCAGATCAAATAGTCCTAGAAGGAAGTGGCCTATCCTTTTAAATGCAGGTTATCTCTGGCTTGCTAATACTGAACAGACCTGAAGATATAGTAAGCTTTGTTTGTTGCTGTTTGTTGGGTCATGGAGAATATGGGTTTAGTAACCAGACACTGTATTTTTGACCTGGCTCCTGATGATAGCTCAGTGTTCATGCAAGCTGGACAGGGCACTTTGGTAAGTGGCTGGGTGTAAGCTAGAAATCACAAAGAAGGCTCTTTACCACTGTCTTCTGACAGGGTCGCATGCCATAAGAAAAGATGTGAATAGAGAGGCAAGAGAAGCAAGCTGTTCTAGACATCTCTTCGCTTCCTTTTCTCTTAGTCAAAAGACAGTTTGGTAACTTATATTAAGCTTAAACTTGTTGTATGTTTTCCTATTATCTTGGTGTCTCAAGATGTAGCTAGGAGCTGGGAATATATCTCAGGGTGGGGCACTTACCTGTTGTGTGCCAAGGATTCAATCCCAGTACTGCAAAGCCAAACAAATCCCCCTGAGCTAGATTCCACAGTGTAGTAGAGTTTTTAAAGCCACGTGTACATGTAATATGATAAGGGTTCCAAAGGTTGCTAAATATATTTAGGTTTGATAGATGCTCTCTGACCTCATGCCTGGGTCAAAGCCATTCTAAACTGTTAACATTTTCCTCCCTCCTAGCATGTCCGCCTCCTGTCCCGTAAACAATTCCAACTGAGGGCACTTATGCAAAAAGCAAGAAAGACTGCCGGACTTAGTGACCTCTACTGACTTCCGAGCTCAACTGGAGACGGACCTCTTCGTAAAGCCTTCTTCTTTTCTTTTCCTTTCTCTCATCAGTAGGACCCAGAATAAGTTATTGCAGTTTATCATTCGAGTGTTAAATATTTTGAATCAATAATATATTTTCTGTTTTCTTTGGGTAAAGACTGGCTTTTATTAATGCACTTTCTACCCTCTGTAAGCTTTCTGTGCTGTGTTGGGACTGACTGGGCTAAATAAAATTTGTTGCATAATTTCTTTCTGGACTTGAGGAAAGATGCACAAAATCTAGTTTGAAGCCCGGATTCTCACTTGCAAACAGAGCACGGTGTCCATCTTAAGTCGCAATTGGTGTTCTGTAGGGTGAAAATAGTTCTCTTTAGTGTGGGGCATAACACGGAAAGCTATATACTGGAGGATATATATTTCTTTCAAGAGTCAACAGCTGACTCTTTAAAATGAAGAACTGTCATGTTAACTAAGCGAAAAGTCTGACCACCGCGAGGAGTTACATGTTATCTTTTAGCTCACGTGTGGTATGGGGGGATCATAACAGAAATTTTCAAATATTTTAAATGAATTTTTTTTAAAAAATAGAATATCCGGGATAGTAGTGGCACATGCCATGCCTTTAATTCCACTCAAAAGACAGAAGCAGCTAAATCTCTAAGCTCAAGGACAGCCTGATCTACAATCGAGTTCCAGGACAGCCACAGCTACAGAAACCCTGTCTTGAATACCAAAACAAATAAATTAATTAGTTAAAATGGGATGCTGTAACTTGGAGCATATAGTTTGTATAGTTTTTAAAGGGAAATCAATATAGGTTGGGCATCCCTAGCCCAAAATCTGATGTGTTCTAAAGTCCAGAGCATTTGCAGAGGGGTTGGGAAATAGATTTTTAATCCATTTCAGTTGAGGGCTTGAATGCTTAAAACCTACATCAAATATTCCAAAATCTGAAAAATTCTGAATCCTGAGACAATCTGGTACCAAACATTTCAAATAAGGAATACTAACCCTACCGCAGTAAGTGCCTATTGCAAAACCAGAAAGATCTCAAGTTATAGCCCAGGCTTCTACCTTAAGAAGCAACAATACATGGTGGTGGTGCATGCCTTTAATCCCAGCACTTGGGAGGCAGAGGTAGGCAAAGCTCTGAGTTCGAGGCCAACCTGGTCTACAAAGCAAGTTTCAGGAGAGCCAAAAATACACAGAGAAACCCTGTCTCAAAAAAAAGCAACAATACAAGATTAGTACATCCAAGCAAAAAGAAATCAAGAAGTATATAAATTCTGGTGAAAATAAAACATGAAATAGCCGATAGAGAACATTACTGACACTAAAATCAGGTTGTTTGAAACATGAGCAGAGCTAAGAAGCCCAAACTAGGTGGAGTCTTTAAAAGATCTTACAGTATTTAGGTGCACATCTGTAGTCCCAGCATCATCTAAAGCGAGGGAAGACAAATGATCAAGATCAGGAATGAGGGGGCTACAGAGATGACTCAGCATTTAAGAGCATAGCCACTTTGGCCACTCTTCTAAAAGACCTGGGTTTAATTCCCAGTACACACATGGCAGTTCAGAACTATCTGTAACCCCAATTCCAGGGATTACATCTACATATATGGCATCTACATACAGACATACATGCAGGCAAAACCCCAATGTACATTTAAAAAAACAAAGATCAGGAATGAAAGAGACAACCATCATTCTTGACCTTCAAGAAAATAGGGCCCTGAGGGATACAATAAACTATAAGCCAACAAATTAGATCATCTCTGTAGAATACATTGGCTCCCAGGAAGGCACTGTCAAGACTGACTTAGATGCACGGTCAGAATGGGCCTACAACAAAGAGCAGTTGGTAATCTGAAAACCCTCTCTACAGCAAGTTGGGAGCCTGGCTACATTCACTAGAGCAGTGCTCCGAACAATGAAAACAACAGCCCTGAGCAAGTAACATGGCTCAGTGGAGTAGAGGAGCTTATTGTTAAACCCAGTGGCCTGAGTTCAATCCCCAGGCCTTGCATTGTCAGAAGCAGCTTCTGCAAGCTGTTCTCTAACCTCTGTGCAAACATGAGCATCATACACAAACACACACACAATTTTTTAAAAATATTTATTATGTATACAATATTCTGTCTGTGTATGTCTGCAGGCCAGAAGAGGG